>JBCFYV010006782.1:0-10967 GCA_039000515.1 Timema cristinae | reverse complement strand
TTCCCTAAATGGTTTCCCAGTGCCCTTTCACGCAATTGCGGCTATATTACCTTTAAAATGCCTCCTTCCTCATTTTTACCCCATAAACATAATTATCATATACTTTATTAACCATATATAATATATACTCTGTTTAGAGACCTTAAACAGGTATCGCAGACTGGTATAAGAATCGCCGGTTGTTAAGAAACGTTTAAGTGTTATTGCGAGTCTTTCCTGCACACTTTTGGATTATCTTAAATGTGAACTTTTTGTTTTTTCACCTTTAGCCCAATCAAAATAGTTAGATGCTTGATCACTTGGTGACATTCGAGCTAAGTTTTTGTATTGACTCTTATTTCCTGAAATGTATGTTAGTGGAGTAAACTATTTCAACTATATTCCGCTTGCCTTAAGTACATTTGAGTTTGCCGCCATCGTTTGTCCGGTCTATTTTTCTTTGTTGCAAGGTGTAAATAAATTATGCTGCAACAACCAATTTAAAAATTTTCCTGTTCATTGCGTGTCATCCACCAAAGTACGTAACTTTATGAAGCAAAATATGGCTCTCAAGAATGTTGAGGTTCGGCTCACGACATTGTTCGGCTCGAGTCTCAGCTCGAGGTTCTGCCCACTAGTCTGGACGCAGCTTTACACTAGCACTCGATAGTCAGTACAGTGTAACAAGCGACGAGCCAAACCACTCGATGCAAACGAACGTGCTTCACCCGAATGTAGGTTTTTTCGCGAATCCCTTTGATTGTTGTATTATAAGTCAGTAGGCTACATACAGGTGTCTCGCCGCACGTGCCGAGCACAGTCATCCAGCCACCATTAGTGCTTACTGGAGTGAAGACTCATTGTGACAATTTACAGCAAGTGTTTCTCACAATGGAGTATAATCAAGAAAAAAGCTTTATTTGTTATTGAACACTATATTAAAAAACCTATGACAGATTTATAAAATACGATTCCTTGCAGAAACTGGCTGAAGAAATGGTAACCCTCAAGGAGAGTGTAAACGAAAAATAACAAGTTTATTGGCTTCTCTTAGAAGACAAAAAGGAAAAATGTCGAATAGCAGGAGTACAGGAAAAGGTAATACAAAATAGTTTATACACATGTAAAACCCAGATGTTAACTTCTATATCCGACATTTAGTCTATACATGAAAGTTGGAGCTCTGTCACGCGGAGCATTTGGAGTGTAAATTCGCTGCACTCTCATCACGAGTTTAGTGATCTACACCCAATATCATTACTGAGGGAAGTGCAGGTCTAAGGCCGATTCTCACAGAACGCTAAGCTGAGCTAAGCTAATATTTGCTCTTTAGAAAAATAGCAGACCATGTATTTTAATGTGTTGGTTCACACAGAAAGCTAAGCTATGCCTCGCTACGCCACGTCATGTTTTTTTCCGATTGGTGGCCGGCCAATTTTTCCATCTCCCATCTTGAGCCATCTTACGTTGCATATGTGCATAACACAACTTGAGCTACGTGTTAAACAGACTCAATGCTGGTTTGGCGAAAATAACGAAATAAGTGTTGAAATTTTGTTTTCAGTTTGTTTCACGTGTATTTAAGTAATATTCTATTTAGGTTTTATATTTAATAAAAGTTTTTATATTAAAATGGAAGCGTTAATTGAACAAGTAAAACCTCCACCTCCTAAATGTTCTTCGTCTTCCAAAACAGCTGCTAACAGCAGCATCTTTTCTTCCTCAGTACTATCACCTGAACTCATACAAGACATTTTGGAGAATGCCATCTTAGCTAAACTTCACTGGAGAAGACCAGAAGGAAACAACAATGAATTCTGGAGTGAAAGGAAGGACCATTGATTAGCTTATCAATGTGAGTGAAACCAAACTGACAGTCTTAGCAGAGGACGGCACAGCATATCTTAGCTTAGCTTAGCATTCTGTGTGTATCGGCCTTTATGGAGAAAAGCTTTATCTTCGCTTTCTCTCAGTTAAATATCGCCAAATATCCTGAATATGTCTGAAGGAGGTGTGCTGGGCTAAGAAGGAGCTACCAGCAACCTCGACTAATTAGCATTGAGAAACCTGTCTTATTTAAGGGGAGATTGACCAAACAAAATGAGGGAATGACATTCACTGTAATGCTCGACGCGAGTATTACATTACAAAGTTCAGCTTAAGTCAGTCACCACATTTAGACGTTACCCAATATGCATCAAAATTATAGGATTAGCCCATAAAATATACTAGTAAAATTAGATGATTTCCCAAATTATTTAAAGCAAGGCTACATCTTGTGAATAATTTGGGATAGTTTCTGAGTGTTATTTTTGGCATTGAACTATCAAAGCGATATAAAAATTATATTAGTATTTGTTTGTAAATAACTATAATTATACCTAATTTAAATATGTATATGATAATGTACAAATATAAAATTAATATTGCAACCCCCCCTTAATATCTATAAGGTGAGAGAGGCAGTAAATTAGGTAAAGAGTTACCTGAATGAACATAACAACCCTAGGCGTTTAACTTGGCGAACAAAGATGAGTCCAGAAACAGCTATACTCGAAAACAACATAAGCCGGGTTTCGAACCCAGGACCTGACAATCTCAGGCTAAAAGCTAATATTGGCAAATGTATGAAGTACATTTGAATAGGGCCCAGACCCTGAATATAAGTGGTGGCGAAAGCGACGGTCTAACTCCCAGCAGCGATAAGCGCGTAGCATAGTCAATATTCAAATAAACATAAGTTAATAACAAAGTCCAAATAGTAATTTAGAAAGAGTTCCCCCCATGACGCCGAAATAGTAATTTTGGTAGGAAAGTAATATCCCCCGAAACCCAGTCGCTGCCCTCACCTCTTATCCTCGAGCCGGTGGGGTAGTAAGTGACCTGAGATCCCGGTACCGCTAGTATTTATACAAAATATAATTCTCAGAGAAGGGGGGCGGATCGAAGGAAAGGAAGGTTGGAGAACATTACAAACAAGGGGGGAGGAGAGGTTCGAGACTCATATCGAACACCTAGCACCTTCTCGAAGCTCGGCGAAGGCGGAAACGGAACTCTTCTATCCATCTTCTCTGCTGGCCGAACACGTGGTCGAGCCTCGTTGCCGGCAGGCGCGGACACGCCTTCAGTCAGTCCGATGTATTTGGCGAGAGCGTAGGTCGCCGGTCAAGCTAGTGCCGCGTGTTGACTCAGTTGGCTGTCCCAGTTGGCGAGTGTTGTTACCATGTAAGTCGTTACATCGCTGTCCCAGTTGTCTGTCCGAGTTGGTGAGTGTTGTTACAATGTAAGTTGTTACATCCTCCCCCCCTGACGGGATGTCAGAAGGAGTCCTCAGCAGTAGGCGTAACGGCAGGGCGGTACCTTCCCTGCCGTTAGTGGCAGACAATGGGGAGATGATCCACACGAACCCTCATGACAGTCCTTGGATAGCCGGCCTCATGGTCAAGTAGTAAGCCCACCCGGTAGTGGCGCTCTGACAGATCCTGGAGTAGCTCACGCCGGAGTACTACACGCACGGCACTGACGCTCTCGCTCTCCTTCTTTCTGACGACCCATTGAAGCTGAGACTCGTCCCACATATCAGTCGGTCCAGTCAGCCTCCGTCTTCAGTAGCAGACGCTGAAGCTGAGACTCGTCCCACATATCCGTCGGCCCAGCCAGCCTCAGTCTTCTGTAGCAGACGCGTTCGATATCTCGCCCCGAACCAAAAGGGAAGGGAGGGAAGGGTGAAGACCTCTCTGAGAACAAATAAACTACAGTTACAAAAATAATATAAGTGTACAATCTACAATGCTCTGACACGGCTGCTGGCAGGCGCAGTCCATCTAATCCAGTTCATCACGGCACTTAGTGCGCATCCACATGAGGCTATGCCTCCAAGTAGACACAACAGGAACAAGAGTGTTCTACAAGGGCAAGCACTGCATCATCTTCCTTTTTCATATAGTACGCGCGCACACACGCGTATGGATTCTTCCAAGTTCCCAGAGTGACACTCAAACATAAGTCACTAACCATTAGATATATATAGAAGTTCGGGTAGGCCTACCCCTAAGATTTGAATCAATGTCCAATATAACAAATAAGCATAACCTACGATAAATCCTAAACTTTACACTATATACCTAAATAACCTATGATAATTCCTAAATTTTACTCCATATACACATAAATAATACTTAACCAATAACACGTCCTGCCTTCTTGCACAGGACGTGGACTCACTACGTCACCGCCTTGAGGTGGCTAACGTGGGCGCGGCGGGTTACAGAAGGGTCCGCAATGTCCACTAGTAGGACTGAGACAGGCGTTAGGAACTTGTCGATGTGCCATGGCCCACTCCATTTGAATGCCAGCTTAGCCGACGTCTTGTCCATCGCCGAGCTCAAGGGGAAGCATTTACAAACTACTTTGTCACCCACATTAAACGGGACGGGGAGACGTCCCCGATTGTAAGTAGCAGCTACTTTCCTTCTAGACTTTAACAAATTTTTATAGGCGAGTTCACACTTCTCTTCAAAGGGGCGGTCATGGGCGTCAGATAAGAGCGGGTCAACATCCCACGTAGTTAAGAGGGGGTGGTTTAAATCCCTATTCAAGAAGACCGAGGCAGGAGTGGCTCCGACTGACTCGTGGTACGCAGAGTTGAACGCGACGTTCAGAAAGTCGAGGTCCTTGTCCCAATGAGAGTGGTCCTGGTGGTGGAAAATAGTTAGCGCCACATTTAAATTCCTATTAAAACGCTCAACGTGGTTGGGGGAGGGGTAGTATGGGCTGGTGGTCACGTGTTTGACCCCCCACGAGAAGCACATGTCTTTGAAAGCCTTCGAACGGAAACAGGGGCCATTGTCACTAACCACAACCTTAGGGGTTCCTAGAACGCCCCACACCCGTCTAGATAAGGCATTCACAGTCGTAGATGCCTTCATGTTCCTAAGGGGAATTAACACCACAAATTTAGAAAATGCATCCAGCACTACCAAAATAGACGTGTTGCCCTGGGAGGAACGCGTAAGGGGCCCAACATAGTCAACAAAAACTTTCTCCCAGGGGCGTGTGGCAACGTCAGCAGAATGAAAACCAAATTTCGAGTTTTGTGAGGGTTTGGCCCTTTGGCAGGCCTCACACTTGCGCACCCATTCCCTTACGTCCTTGGGCAAGTTGGGCCAATAAAACTCTTTGGAAACTTTCCTCTCAGTTTTGAGCACCCCACAATGCCCACCCAAAACAGAATCGTGGAAATACTTAAGTAGCATAGGCCTGAGCTTCTCGGGAATATAGTATTTGGGTCTCCCCCTAATATTAGTCACTAAGAGACCCTTGCGCAGGCGATAGTTCCCAACTACTTCCCCAGTTCTAATCCTATCCACGAGCTGTTTACAAAATTCATCCTCGGCCTGATGAGCACCAATTGAAATAAAAGATTCTGGGATGGTGTGAATCACGCCTAGCGTTCCCGCCTCCGCTTCATCTCCTACAGGGTCAAGATCCTCTGCCATCCGCGACAACGCATCAGCTACAACATTCTCTTTACCCGCGACATGATGGGTAGTGAAGTCAAACCTAGAAAGCCTCCAGATCCAGCGGCCTATTTTACCCAGCTGTTTGGGGTGGTTCCATAGCCAGGTCAGCGCCATGTTGTCTGTATACAGGTCAAACTTTCTAAGCTCTAGGTAGTCTGAGAACTTTTCTACTGCGAAAACACAACCTAAGCATTCCTTTTCGTACGTACTGTACTTTTTCTCAGCAGCATTTAAGGTCTTGCTGGCGAACGCTACCGGCCTACATCCATCAGGGGTTCGCTGCGAAAGCACCGCGCCGAGGGCAATTGACGACGCATCAACATGTAAAATAAAAGGGAGGGAGAAGTCGGGCATGCGCAATACCGCCGGAGAGACAAGGTGCCGTTTGAGGGCGAGAAAGGCCTCATTTTGTTCCCGACCCCACGCAAATACAGCTCCCTTTTTCTTAAGGCTGTTTAGCGGGTAAGCTAACTCAGAGAAGGAGGGGATAAACCTGGCGTAATATGCGCACATCCCCAAAAACCTAGAAGTTCCCTTTAAATTCTTCGGGGTAGGGAAGTCAAGAATAGGCCTGACTCGCTCAGGGTCAACGAGCAAATTTCCCCGGGAAATAACATATCCCAGATACGGGACAGACTCCTTAGCCCATGTAACCTTTTCAGGATTAACAGTGAGTCCAGCAGAGCGCAGACGTTCTAACACAGTTTCTACGTGACGCAAATGGTCCTGAAGTGAATTACTATAAATGCAAATATCATCGAGATAATTGAAAACAAATTTAAATTTTAAGTCGGCAAGAATATGATCTAACACTCTACTAAGCGCTTGTCCCCCGCAACTAATGCCTAACGGGACTCGGTTAAATTCATAAACCTGCCACGGAGTTACAAAGGCGGTAAATTTCTTGGATGGCTCTGAGAGCGCGCATTGGAGGAAGCTAGCGTTAAGATCAATGAGACTGTAATACCTGGCTTTACCAAGGTGTTGGAATGCCGACTCTAGGCTAGGCATCGGATAAGGATCGAAAACAAGTTTCTTATTAAGTTTCCTGTAGTCAACAATGAGGCGATGCCCCTTGCCCTTGCGGGGAATAATGAAAGCGGGGCTGGCATAAGGTGATTTAGACGGGCGAATGACTCCTTTTTTTTCTAAGTCGAAAATCAGATCTCTAAAAATCTCCATTTTGGGAGGAGCGCATGAGTATGGCCCTGACCGTACGGGGATGTTGTCAAGAGCAACAATGTCGTAAGGGAGAATGTCGCATTTCCCCACCTATCAGTGATTACATCAGAAAACCGGTTAACTACCCTTTGAATGGCCTCTTTATCCCTACCCAAAGGAAACAAGCATGGCGGCGTTTTCTCGGTCGCAAACGAGACAAATTCCCCAGGCGCAAAACTAAAGGAGACAATACGTTTTCCCATATCCAACCTAGCGTTGGTCTCAAACAAAAATCGTTCCCCAAAATCATGTCAAACGGGAGGGTCGGCACTACGTAAAAGGAACGTTTCCAAGAAAACCTGTCAATTTTAAAGGAGAGACGTACCTTATGGTCTACCATTAAACATTGCCCATTCGCAACAGTGTACGATTTCGGGCCAATATCTTCACACATAATGTTAACTTTGTCCCCAATAATACCAAGAAGTTTCTCACTAATGAAGGAGTTGCTCGCCCCAGTATCAAATAACCCTAAACATCCCACATGACCAATACAAACATTAACCATGGGATTCAAAATCCGCGGCATAAAACTTACAGACGCGGCCGTACCACGGTCGCGAGCGCGCCTTAATTGGTTTACCTGCCTGCACTCCCTCTGAACGTGCCCCAATCTATTGCAGCGGAAACATCTAACTCTAGAAATGTCACGAGGCCCGCGGCCCCCTTGGTTAGCACCCACAGGGTTACTACCTCCCAAGTACCTAGAACGGTTCCCGAGCGGAAGAGCGCCGATAAGTGGCACAGGAGAACTTGCTCCGGGATTTGAACCCGACTGCGCGCGGCTTACCACCTCAGGCGCACGCGCATTGAGATATTCCTCTTCTGATAGAAGAGTCTCTTCAACGTGCGAAGCCAAGGCATAGAGATCAAGTATACAAGTTGGTTTACTTGAGAACACAAAATGGCGCCTGGTAAGCGGCGACACATTCTCCAAAATAATATTTACAAGTTCAGGCTCCTTAAGACCGGCATTGAGTACGCGAGCTGCCTCCGTGATAGATAGAACAAAGTTCCTAAAAGTTTCACAAGGAAACTGAAATCTATGCACAACCTCCCTGCATAACTTCTGTCTAACTCTACTAGGTAACAACGTATTAAGAATCTGGTCAGTTACTGCCTTAACTGATAAACCTGCCTGAATACCCCCGGAAAATAATTCGGTTAAGAATCCCGACGTCTTGGACAAACACAATGTCAAAAACTCGGGCTCACTAACGAGTTTAAGGCGGGATGCCCGGCTAATTTCAACCAAGAAGTTAAATAACTCCGTGTAGTTCTGACCACTACACACAGGAATGCGACCTAATATTTCCAATAGTACCTTACTGTGACATTTAACAGATACCGCTGGCGTTTGGAGGACGGGGGGAGGGGAGGGCATCATCGGTTGTTCACCACTCGCAACTGTGTCCATGCCAACATCTGCCGGAGATTCCCCAACCTCACTCACTAGTTCGCATAAAATAGACCTTAACTCACCCACCGTTGCGTTGGGTGGAGTAGGGGTGGACCAATTTTGGAGCTCGGCGATGAGTTGTTCACGGTTCAGTCTGTAGACATCAGATCTCGTCAGTTTGGTTGATGGCTTGTCGCCTGGTTTCAGCGGAGGAGCCATGGCCAATGACAGTATGAAAAAAGATACAAATAGGTATTAGTACAATGTATTACATAAAATATAACCCTCTGGCATATTTCCCTTTTTTGTTTAATTTCTCGGCATCTTTCCAAGCCCATACTTTATAGAGCCATAGTCGTTCGAGGCATGAACTAAGGACCAAGAGCACAATATAGACATTAACGTCGAAATTATAAAGTCAATAATTACTAGCCAGTAACCATCAATCATGTAACCACTGTTAACCACGTTAACCACAATAACCATGTTAACCATGTCAACCATGTAACCATGTTAACCATGTAACCATGTTGACCATGTTAACCACGTAACCATGTAACCACGTAACCACATTAACCACATTAACCACATTAACCACATTAACCACATGAACCATGCTCTGCTACCATTTTGCAACCCCCCCCTTAATATCTATAAGGTGAGAGAGGCAGTAAATTAGGTAAAGAGTTACCTGAATGAACATAACAACCCTAGGCGTTTAACTTGGCGAACAAAGATGAGTCCAGAAACAGCTATACTCGAAAACAACATAAGCCGGGTTTCGAACCCAGGACCTGACAATCTCAGGCTAAAAGCTAATATTGGCAAATGTATGAAGTACATTTGAATAGGGCCCAGACCCTGAATATAAGTGGTGGCGAAAGCGACGGTCTAACTCCCAGCAGCGATAAGCGCGTAGCATAGTCAATATTCAAATAAACATAAGTTAATAACAAAGTCCAAATAGTAATTTAGAAAGAGTTCCCCCATGACGCCGAAATAGTAATTTTGGTAGGAAAGTAATATCCCCCGAAACCCAGTCGCTGCCCTCACCTCTTATCCTCGAGCCGGTGGGGTAGTAAGTGACCTGAGATCCCGGTACCGCTAGTATTTATACAAAATATAATTCTCAGAGAAGGGGGGCGGATCGAAGGAAAGGAAGGTTGGAGAACATTACAAACAAGGGGGGAGGAGAGGTTCGAGACTCATATCGAACACCTAGCACCTTCTCGAAGCTCGGCGAAGGCGGAAACGGAACTCTTCTATCCATCTTCTCTGCTGGCCGAACACGTGGTCGAGCCTCGTTGCCGGCAGGCGCGGACACGCCTTCAGTCAGTCCGATGTATTTGGCGAGAGCGTAGGTCGCCGGTCAAGCTAGTGCCGCGTGTTGACTCAGTTGGCTGTCCCAGTTGGCGAGTGTTGTTACCATGTAAGTCGTTACATCGCTGTCCCAGTTGTCTGTCCGAGTTGGTGAGTGTTGTTACAATGTAAGTTGTTACATCATAAACTATTTTACATTATTAATAACAACTTCCAGAGAAAATATATCTACTTACGTTACTCTGTCTTAGTGATTGAAAATATACCATAATTTATATATATACCTCTATTCAGTAACTAGCTTAAATCTAAAAAGGGTAGGCTATAATATAGGCCATATCATTACAGAATATAAAACACCTTATTTAGTACAGAATAAGAAATTAGTTTTGATTCT
Source organism: Timema cristinae (assembly GCA_039000515.1). Lineage (NCBI taxonomy): Eukaryota > Metazoa > Arthropoda > Insecta > Phasmatodea > Timematidae > Timema > Timema cristinae. Next base: position 1,129 of record JBCFYV010006782.1, on the reverse strand, counting down.
AGTGTCTTTCTCGTAACATAGTATATAAGAGCAGTAAAATAAAATAAACTCATATTTTAAATTCTGAAAATTTAAAAATGACGCCTAGACACGGGGATCGATTCCGTAACCTTTACATTAGTATGTCAATGCTCCAACCACTGAGATATCCAGGAATCATCCCATGCTCAGGGTCATTCTTCAGTCATATTTTAGGGCAGAGTCTGTTGTGGACGTGCGGAAATCGTCGGCTACAAATGTGTGGTTCATTAAGATCACGAGCTATCAGATAACGCAGCCACCTTCAACTCGGTAGTTAGCTTATTGCTGCCACTTGTACAATTATTGTAATTGAAAGGGAGCACATATTTAAGAATCAAATAGCCGAAGCTATTATATTTGATTTAGTTAGGATTTACTCGCATCTAGATATCATATTCTGAAAATTGAAAAATGACACCTGGACACGGGAATCGATTCTTAAAGATGCGATCCCTTTCAATTATAATAATTGTACAAGTGGCAGCAATAAGCCAACTACCGAGCTGAAGGTGGCTGCATTAGCTGATAGCTCGTGATCTTAATGAAATCACACATTTGTAGTCGACGATTTCCGCACGTCCATCATAGACTCTGCCTTAAAATATGAGTGAGGATTGACCCTAAGCATGGGATGATTCCTGGATAGCTCAGTGGTTAGAGCATTGTCATTCTAAACCCAAGGTCCTGGTTTTGATTCCCGTGTCCAGGAGTCATATTTCAATTTTCAGAATATGATATCCAGATGCGAGTAAATACTCGCTAAAACAAATATAATAGCTTTGGCTATTTGATTCATACTTCAAAGTTCATTTATAAAGCCTAAGATATTCGCATGTTTGAAAAATGACGACCGGGCACGGGAATCAATCCCGGAACCCTGCCTGGTTGTCAATTTTCAAATCTAAGATTACGATACTTGATGCGGCTATATCTGTAACATTTAGATAATTTTTATTTCCCAATCTTCTCTATGCATGTACAATTATTTATTGCACAAGTATTTTCTTTCTCCAAAGCCTATGGTAATCTAAAGTAGCAAATTTCAAAAAGTGGTACAACCTATATACATTTGTTTAATTTCTTACTAACCTGGACGTATTTATTCGGG
>JBCFYV010006780.1:0-10771 GCA_039000515.1 Timema cristinae | reverse complement strand
TTGTACTTCATAGCAAATATGATAGCATAAGTCCAAGCTAGACTTGAGTACGAGAACAATCTAGATCCATCTATTATTGGTTGACTGTGGGAATAAGAGCATATATAGTCTTTTACGGAAAAGTGGGGGATGATAGAATAGGAAAGGCCTCATTTTTTAATGCATTGAATAGTTAGTGTAGTTTTTGTAGTTTTACATATGTATTTTATATATTTGTTCTATCATTTAAGAAAATAACATACCGTAGTTTTTACACTCTTGAGGTATTTTACTGCCACTACCTTATTAACTGTCACTCTCTAGAGAAGTTCTCTACTACAAGAGATTTTTGGGGCAGTGTGACACACTTTTTATATTTAGTAGCACAAAGCATAACACTCCCCCCTCTCCCTTTGTAAAATATATTCTACCTACATTATTGCGTGTCGATAATAATGTATTAAATATTTTAGTCATTATTATACTTCATACATAAAATGCCAAAAATTAGTAAAGCTTGAAAGCGTGTTAAAATATTGCAAACAGAAAATAAACATAAAAAACCAAACCAGTTTGGCATGGCAAGAAGAATTTAAGAAAACCTAAGACATCCACAATTATCCATTTCCTCTTTGAATCTAACCCTCCAACAACCACCCACCCCCATCACCTGGGGGTACCTTCTCTCATTCACACTCAAGAAATAATGTATGGATCTAGATTGTTCTCGAACTTAGGTCCTGCTCTGAACAACGCAATTCTCTGTTAAGTGAAATGCAATGAATTGCCTACTCAATCTATCTCCCGACGCTAAATGACTTTCTACTATTCACTTTTACTATAGTATTTAAAATATAAATCTTTACCAGGATTCAAAATATTGTTTCAAGTTTGTTTATTCACTGTGTGATGTTGCCTGTCTCGATGCAAGGGACCAGGGTTGAGGCTCTAACTCACCTGTTTTGGAAAAGTAATTGAAAGTTATAGAGAGTTCTAACATCATATCGTGTCATATGACGGACAGACGATAAGATACTGACGGTACAGATAGCAGAAGTTATGCGCTTGCTCAGGATCTAGTAATGCTTAAACAAAGTAGATACAAAGCAAATATGATTCGAAAGTAGTTGAATCGGCGTTTGGGAACCCCACTTCCGTTAACGGGTCGAAACACTTTTCATTTAATCATTGCATGTTATGCTATCAATTAACCTACTTTCCAGGAGATCCCCTCCATTCCCCCTTAACCACCCAGACCCCTACCCTTCCGCACCCTCCCACCCACCCTCCGAACATGTCGATTGTTAATTGATGTTTGCTGATTGCTAATTAATTATTGGATAGGATTGGAGTTTATTTATCAGTCCACGGCGTGAGGTGGAAATGTGGGAAACTAATGACAGTACATCTCAGAGGATATTTGTAGGATAAGCCACACGGTATTCAATAGGCTGGTATCCACTCCCCGCACCCTCCACCCTCCGGAATGTTAATTGCTGGACCATTTGCATCACAACAGCTCTGGTGAGGACTATATATTTTGAACACCCCTGGCGAGGACTTCTTACAATCTACATCAGAGAGTTTGAAAACATCCTTGTTATTCGTGGATACCGCGCGACAACATGTGACCGGGTTTTCCAATGGACCAATCTGCGCACTTTGATTAGTGGCTGTGTTTCAAGTCACGTAGCCCCAAAAAATATATATAGTCTATAGTAACTTAACTTTGTTACTACCTATTCTTATTGACATATTAGTCACAACTTCTTGTATTACCTTTACGTATTATCAATTACCTGGTGTCTCGTCTGTACCGTGGAGAGACTAACCCGGGCACAAACTACATATCTTACTCACCCTATTCAACGGACAGGCTGGATTCTCGTTACAATGACAATGATCACGCCACATCAACAACACGTCAACAAACATCGAACTCTGTGTGAGAAAGTGACAGTTAACGCGCTCTAGTGCTTTTGGAACTGATACATCTATAAAAAAGCGCTCATGCGCGAAAAGACCGTTAGAAGAAAGGCTCTCTGTTCCCGTGGCCGAAGTGACTCCCGCCCCCCTTGACTGTGTGTCCGTCCAACCAGCGCTATGCACACGCGCTTGGGCAGATATAGACTTCATGATTGGATTATAGTGACCGCATTATGATATAATTCTCTCCTTCCCTTGTTTCCTCCACTGAGTAAGATCAGATAAAGATTATGTTTTGCTAAGGACGTCACTCTTTTTGGTGCCTGATAGACGTTAGGCTCACATGGGCGATATGAAGGGCCCTAGGACTAATAGAACGTAAGTCTGCCTAGGATGACAGGAAATTAATCTTAGACCACGTCATTATAATATTCAGGTTAGGGTTGTAATCTTGGTGCAGATATGCCATTTTATTATAATATTCAGGTTAGGGTTGTAATCTTGGTGCAGATATGCCAAATTATTGTAATATTCAGGTTAGGGTTGTAATGGTGGTGCTGATGTGCCAACTTATTGTAATATTCAGCTTAGGGTTGTATTCTTGGTGCAAAGGCCAGGGAATCTATTTGTTAGATGCCATTATTAGTTTGATTGTTTATATGGAAAATACAGTTAGCGATCAGTCAGATGGCTGTAATTCCTGGTTGTTTTTTTACAATCTTGCGGGATTTAGTAAATATTGGTTGGTATTTAAGGTTATCTCTCATATAAAATTAATGCTCCTTTTTTATGCTCTCAGTCTTAGTAGGACATTTTTGCATATTAGTTTGTTTATAAAAAGGCAATGATAAATTTCAATTATCTTATATCCCTATGTTTCTTTACATGTGGTTTAATGAGGTGTAAAGATAAATCTATCAAAAATAAGAACCTAAGAATATGTTAATGGTTTCAGGCGTTAGCGGGCTAACTGTTGTAAACTGGTGTTTTGGGAAATATATCTAACATTGTAATCTTTTGCGATAGCTAGCGTGAGGTTAAATTTACCTATTGTTGACATTGTAATAATGTATAGACGGGGATGCTGGTGTTTACTAGTCCTCGTTTAGCCTGGTCTTAGACATTGTTATGTTAGTTGAATAGCAGAAGTGATGAGTCTCCCATGTTTATTAGAGTATGTTTAATATATGGTTCCATGTAAATTACCACTTCAATAAATTAAGCCGTTGGGCAATGTTTTTTACCTGCACTTCGTTCTTGTTTATACATAATTTTTATTTACTGAATCTTCCATGGGCATAGTTGATACTTCTCAGGTGAGAACAGGGAATCATTGGGCTTGTAGCGAATATCCAAATAAAACCCCCTTTTGGTTATTCTTCATTATTATTATTATTATTAAATTTTTATTATTATATTATTATTATTATTATTAGCACCGCGTCTTACTACCCGTTCGAGTTATACGCACTTACGCTAATGTGTAATGTTGGGTGATTGTGAGATGAAATGAAGGACCTACAGTTTAACGTGGAATCCGAACCACGTGGCGACCTGGCATTCCACACATTCACAAGATGTCTTGTCAGAGTTGTAGGAAGGGTTTGGAAATCAGGTTATTCTTCATATTTGTAATAATGGTGACTGGGTGTTGTGGTGCTTAGTTAGGGATCTTGATGGTACTGCTAACAGACTGTACCCACACACCCGGTACGCTTGACGTCTTATTCACTTAGTACACCTCAAGGTGCTTATTATACGACACCTCCCCCCATTTGAAAAAGAAAAACAATATAGCCACAAACTTTTTTTTTCTTGGTTACATCCTTTTCCAAAACTTTTCTTTTAGAGGTGATTCCTCTAAAGGTTGTAATTCTAACCCTTCAGGAAACACTAATCTAGGTCTTCTTTGAGACCTTGTTAATGGGGGTGTATCCAGGAACATTATTTACAACTGTTGGTTTGAAACTAATTAAACTTTTACAACAATCACCATCATCATTTGGCCACCATCTTTTAAACACATTAAAATTGCATAATATATACATCACTATCAAAACCTATTACAGTTAGTGCTACATAAGTATATACAGACAATTTTGACATATTTTTACTGAGTGTTTAATTTTCCACTCCTCTTCTTCTATCATCTTTTCAACTTCATCGGTATATATTTTTCCATTCATATCGAGAACGGTCTATAATTTTCCCAGTATTCCTTCATAAGAAAAATTGTCTAACATCCTCCGATAATTCCCTGGTTCGAGTCTGTAGTTTAGACCCTTCCCGGGAAATTCTAACAGTTATTATAGCTTTTTTATATATATAATATCTTTATAATTTATGTTACTATAATTATCATATCCAGTGGCGTAATTATAGGGTAGCATAGGTGGCAAAATGCCGCAGGCCAAAGCCCAAATTGGACCCACTACTCAGTCCCATCTGCCCAATATAATGTTGATAATAGATTAAAGTGTTGTATTCTAAGCCAATTCTTGTTTCGTCAAGATCTCATAATTCAATCAAAAACTACTTACCGATCATTTTACTGTGCATAATTTCATTCTTTGTACATATTTTACCATACAAACAATATTTAACAAGAAATAAGTTAATCTTCAAAAAAAAAATTGAGGAAATTATATACAGTTTTTATTGAGATAAAAGCAAGAAGAAAGGAATTTTAAATGTCGATATTGTTTAGTCTCAAAAGTGCTAATACTGATTATAACTTTGTTTATAATATTTATTTATTTGGTCGTAAACATTAAATATCAAGTTTTTTTCATTATATAGTTTATCTGTAATTTTCAGTATTGATTTTTATCAGACAAATGAAGACTTGTATTACGTAATTTTATAAAAGAGTTCCAATAATAAATGTAAAGTAATTTATTGTAATCTTAAATTACACATAAGATATTTGGGGGGCAGGGGGCGGAGGCGTTCTTTTCTTCAGAGAACCCCACCATTAGATTTTTTCCACGGGCCTATTACTGCCCACTACTCCTTTGATTATATTGTTAATGAAAACCATGTTTATTTCAGTATTGTACAATAAATTTCAAATTTAGTAATAGGTTACAACAAAAAAGATATTACTTAAATAGAATCCAATTTCCTCTGAATTCAAAATTTTATTTTAAGCTGGTCACTCTTATTTTTTAATTCTTATATATTGTTTTGAGTTTATTTAGAAAAATCTTCAAGTAATATAAGAGTAATGTAATTTTTTTAAAAATCGGGGTAGACTTTACCAGGTTTATGTGGAACGCCAAGAAAAATAATCCTGAGATAATATTTTATTCATCGAGCACTATAATTATAGGATCATTTTTGTCAAACTTGTTTGAAATAGGTACTTTTTCAAAATCTTTGGTGGAATGTGAATACTACTATTCATTATTTTAAAATAATTTATTTTAGTTTCCACATATTATTAAATTTTTTGTAATTTTTGTATAATGTAAATAAAAGATGTTTGTTACTTCTAGGCACCAAATATCCCCAAAGTATTATTTTGTTTAAAATCGAGGAAATATTTGTGTCTACATTGTGGACCAAATTAAATAAAATGTTATCATGCATACTGAAGTGTACTACCATAGAATCTCAAGTTTGGTGAATATCTGTCAATCAGTTCCAAATATATTTTAAACATATAGAGATATGTATCAAATATTCTTTTTTCCAAACAATGTAAATATTTCACTCATTACAAACAATATTCATTAAACCATGGGGTGATTGAAGTCTTAACCACATTGCATTGTGGGTTTGTTCTATTCTGCAACTATTCATTCTATGTCCATTATGGAAACATATTTATGTATATGTATTTTATATATATATATTAAATTATGGGCTAATGCTCTAGATCTGGTCATGAGACCTTTTATTTCCTCTGCTCTCCTGACGTATGGACGAATTAATTTCTGAGGTGAGGACACCGTTAGGAATGAATTCCATAAACCCCGGATGGTAGGATGACACGTGAGAATAATGATGGTGGAAAGCAAGGGAACTACAGTTTAACGTGGGTTCCGAACCACGGTGGGGCCTGGCACTACACACATTCACAAAGCGTGAAAGCACACACTGAGCCAGAGGGGAAGGAAGGGTTTGGGAATAAGCTAAATCTATGCCAGGACAGGGATTTGAACTCCAGACCCCTAACACAAAAGTATGATACCTTACCCCTAGACCACCAGGTTCCCTGTTTTAATGGAATTATAATTTGGTACAACTATACTAGCAATCACCGGAATACATTTTACTAAAGTTTAGAAATACACTTTGACATGTAGATCGAGCTGGGAACACGTGGATTAGTCAACCATTGCTCATCCAGAGCTCAGGGTAATTTGAGACTCTTAGATTAAGGTAGCTGGTGTTTCTGAGCTCTGAGAAGCTGGCGATCCCCCACGTTCATCAATTGGGATGGAAACGAGTCCCTTTTAACCGAATATGAAATCAGCTTTGGCTTGAAAATAGGGTGCTAAGCTGTAAGTCCTTCTAGTTTAATAGCTACTCAGATTTTATTACTCATTCGTACTATCCTCATTCAACTACACTGACGTGAAAAGGATGAGAAATGTAGAGTGTATAGGAAGTGTACCAAATTGTATGCAGTGTGAGAGTGGGGAAACTATTTAGGAAAATATTCTCCCAGTGCCTCATCAAACCAACCTCCCCGTAAACTGTAAACCAAACTTGGTTAGCTTTAGGTCCACTTATTACCGATCCCACTGGTTCATATTAGCCCCAGCTACTAAATAGAATAGAATAATATATTATATAGTTTAACACATGCTTAATGTTTTATTTGTTTACATAACGAAGACGAAGAAATGTTTTTATGAGCTATTAGCCCTTTCTCCTCTTTCCCTTGACCTGAAACTTTCTTTCAACCCTTATCTCAAATATAACAGACTCAGGCGTTACTATCCTAGCGGTGAACACAGTTGTTAACTTCTTTATAAAATAAATGGTACGGAAATACGCACGGACTTTCTAGCTCTATTGTTTAAAAATGGAGATATTTACTCAAAACTCGCTATATATGGAAACTAAATAATACACACCAGCAAACCCGAGCATAAATTGCACTATATTAAGGTAAAAAAAAATTAACACCAAGATTTAAATTTTATGATTTTATCTTCAAAGAATTAAAGTCCTCATTTGTATGCTTAGACAATAAAAAATGTCGAATATTGGGTCCACAAGGGTCAACACTTCGTATAAAATCCATGCTTCTAGTTAAAAAAAATATATTTTATTAGGGTTGCACATCTTATGGTTATCGTATTGCTATTAAATTCCTCATTTATAAATTTTGACCAATAAAAAGATAAATGCTGACTATTGAGTCTAAAATGGTAGAGAGAGATCGTTGCTGAACAAATATTTCTCCTAAGAGGTTTAAGGAAAAACAACATAAACTTTTTGGGAAACCTACTTATATTGGAGAATTATTTCGTTGAAATTTAAGTGGTATCTCTTTACAGCTAAAGCTCACCAAATTGTATTAATATATCTGCCAATATCCTATAAACCATTATTGGGTTAATAAAAAATAAATTTTCAAATAAAAGTCTTTTATTTTTAATAGTTCTACAATTTTGCAATGAAAAGTTATATAGTATATCAAATAGTTATGGAGATACGGAAATTTACGCTTCGTAAAGTACCCTAAAAGTCATTTTCATGTAAAAATGAAAATATAATTTTATTTATAATCTTAAATCAACGTATAGACACGAATTTTGAACAAAATCGTTAGAGCATATTTTGAAAAAATTAATTTTTTCTCTTTTCGGCCCTTTATTAAACTATTCTAGGCTTAGACAGACACAAAGACAAATGGCATTGCAAAAACCACTTTTTGGGTTTCCGGGGTCATGAAATGTCAAACATCCATCAACATGGCGGGTTATATTTTTTAAGATCGCATAACCTTTAGTGTTGGGAAAGTTAAAAATAATTATATATTTGTGTATAGCTTGAAAAATAATATTTTTTTTTACTAAAAAATTTATTTGTTAAAATAAAATATATATATATATATATATATATACTAATTTGCAATGATAAGTAATTTTCATATCTCAAATAGTTTCGGAAATATAATAGAAAATGAGAATTTATGCATCAAACTTTGGAACCTTTAAAATCAAATTTTGATCATACTTAGAAATAAAATGTAATCAAATCGTTAGAGCCGATTTTGGTAAAATCTTTTTTTTCTATTTTCGCCCCTTTAGTAAGCTACCCTTAATTTTAGGGTTAGATATCGAATTTCAAAAACCCTTGGTGCAATCCTATGAAAACTCTAGATACCACGATTTAGTCCGATCAGCCAAATAGTTTAAGATCATTCCGAGGTACAGACATGTAGGCTCTGACGTCATAACCCTTCAATGGCATACTGCGAGTACTCATTATATCTAGGCTATTCTAATTGATCACCGAGAGCTAGTGAGTTCTAACGAGCAAAAGCAAAAACTATTTTGAGAATACAAACAAATACTCAAGTTGGCTAGTGAAATATATTGCTCTCGTCTCTCTCTCTCACATACCCTGTGAGGTTTGACCTTGAAATATTGTGAGGGCTGGAAACAAAAAAGTGAATGTTCATGACCAGCTATAAGCTGCACGTGTTCAGAAACCATTCACTGACAGTACAGTAATTGGCCAATAACACCACCTAATGTAATAACCCATGAAGTATGGCAATAAACGTTTTCATTACAAGGTTAAAGGAAAAATAATATAAAGTTCTTGAAACACTTACCTATATCTTACTCTAAGGCATTAGAGAATTATAGCGTTTAAAACTTAAGTAGTGCCTCTATACAACTAAAGCTCACAAAATTGTAATAATATATTGTACCATGGCTACAAACCAACATAGCCACCAACTTCCACCATCTTAAGAAAGTGTATACACAGTTACCCAATTTTACCGGCGAGTCAGCGCCTTGTATGGACACTCCGCGCACGTCAACACAGAACACTGCTCATCGTTCGAGTTTGGCTAAGAAACAATATTGAAATCGTGAAGTGGCGTGTAACGCCTGTTCGCTTGTACGTATCCAAGAGTTCAAGACGCTGCGCAGGCGCGAAAGCTTGGGAAAAGAGCTAGAAGCGCTATCACTTGTGTCTCCCTACCCCCTCATAGTCATCCTCACATCGTTGTGCGCAGGCGCTAAAGCTTGGGGAAAAGATCTAGAAGCGCTATCACTTGTGTCTCCCTCCCTACCCCCTCATAGTCATACTCACATCGTTGTGCGCAGGCGTCGGCAAGAGAGACACTTCTAACTTGCTGTGAATGACTTCATTGGTCATGTGATTTCTACCTACCATTTTACCCCGCTGTTCAAAGTGAAATATAAGCTAGTACCCAGAATGGAACTTTACTCTTTGATAATAATAGGAATTACGGACTTAAAATTGTAAGTGATCGATATTTTGGAGAAGATTTTTATATATTTTTTTAACTGAAAGCTAGTCATCAGTTAAATTTAGTCAAAATTATGTAGGGATTAAATTTTGTTATTTATGGTCATAATTTTTTAAACTAGATATAATTTATGTTAGTATTTGTTTTGTGTAAGGACATATTAATGTCTTAAAACTTTTGGATCCGATTTCGAATGATTTATTTTCAAGTCAATTTATTCTACTTAGTCTTTGAGCACTACCGTGCACTTTATTCTGTTTTTATATGTGTAGTGTTGAAGTGTGTCCATGCGTCACTAATGATTTTAGTACCATAATTTGTTATGTTTAATGTTTTGGGGAATACATTAGATATTTTTATAATGTTAGGTGTTTATTGTTAACTGTGCTGACAGGGTGGAAAGTATCTACTTATTTTTCTGCCTAAGCTACCCACCCTGATGTATTATTGGATGAGAATAATCATGTTTCTGACTAACATTAGATGTTTCGCTAGACACAATCGAAACTTTACAAGTTATGTTATAAAAGTATGTTTTGTTATGACAGACATGTAAAATATTTAGACTTCCAAGACAAGCTTAATATCATTTATTCAGAGTTATCTTTTGAACGGCTTAGCCCTTATAGTTAGGAGATAGGTTGTAGCCAAGCTAGCTTTCTAATTGGCGTATTGTTCGCAATTATTGACCTAGTTTGTATTTGAACTGATAATGTTTTCAAACAAAAAATATTTCTAATTTCGTTAAATGCGATTTGATAGCTTTCTCTTACTATTTTTGGTAGACTTAAGTATATATGCTGAGAAGTTTTTATATATATAACGTCTCGACATGTATTTTTGATTCTGTATGATATAGCGCCACTGTCCGCTATCTCTAAAGATTATATTATTTTCCATTTTGATACTTATTCTATCGTCTGAGAATAAATCGTCCTTTAGGCCTATGTTAATTCATTGTTATTTGTTTTACATTAATATTAAGCAATAGCCTAACTCCTTAACGTCATTTGTTGAATATTTATTTTTATTATTGTTAAGATAGCTTCAGTAGCCCCATGGCTTCTTTGGTGCTGAGTGACAAATCACAACTAACAGCTGACTACTTGAAAAGTTACTGGTCCAAATTATGTATCCATACGCCGAACCATATGATCTGCAAAAACATGGGTTTAGTAGCTGTCACTGCTGAGAGTTAAAATTCAGGTATATACCTAAACTATGTTGACTGTCAGAAGTCAGCTATGAACTGTCAGTCAGCACCAAAGAAGCCATGGGGCTACTGTAGGTTTGGATACTTGGGCTTTACATATTTGAGAGTAGGTCAAATAAAGATCCCTGGTGATCTGCCTTTTTTTATTCTTTGTCTTGCAACCTTTTTACTTTGTCTGGTTTCTA
>JBCFYV010006779.1:0-23029 GCA_039000515.1 Timema cristinae | reverse complement strand
TTCCCTTTTATTAAAAACACGTATTTTTTTTAAATAAAAAAAAAAGGTTCATACTTTTTTGTCTACAAACCCCAAATTTTATTGTACACGTATAAATCTTTATTTTTAAATTTTTTAAATGAAAATAAGTAATATTATTAATGGCAGCTTTTAAAAATTTGCAGTGTGATCATTTTAAGTTCGCTACAATAAATCAGACTTACACGGGGTTTTATTTAGTTCATTGTTTCGGACTGCAGCAAACAATCGTTTCTATATTCCCCCTCTCCCTTCCCCCCAAAAAAACATTGCATTATTACTATGTTAAAATGGTAACAGTAGTGTACTTTCGAGTGATTTTTATGTTGGTATTTGTAAAGTTGGCAGAATAAGCGTACTTATAATCCAATTGACATGTGTACTTTTTAAGTTCCATTTTATTCTTCCACCTTATCATTTTTACTAAGCATCAAGATGATTTCTTAAAAATGCTATTAATATATTTTTATCAAATGTATTTAATTTATAATGAACTGGGAATTAAATCTTTCAAAAATCATACAATAATTCCTTCTTTACCGGTCAAATATTCCTCTTGACCAGTATTCCCAAAGGTTTTTATCAGAGTATAATGTTAAGAATTATCGTTACAGTTGAAATATCTCCTATATTAAAAAAATATATTTAGCATCATGTCTTACTATCCGATCGGGTTATATGCTTAAGTACTAATTACGCTAATGAATTAGGGATTGGGAAGGTTGGATTTAAAGTATGTGAACCCACATTTGTGTGGAGGAAGAGTGGAAAACCATTCAGGGAAAACCGAACCCAGTTCACCCTATTGAGATTCAAACCTCGATCTCCCCGTCATCGGTAGTCTAGCTCAACACGAAATTAGCGCCTTAACCAACTATGCCACCGAGGTGGGTAATAGCTCCTACAATTTCTCTTTAAATTTGAAGTTAATATTTCTCCTTGGTGGTAAAGTTAAATGGAAAACAAATTAATACTATCTTAATATTAAGACATTACATTAATTGAAAATAGCCATTGTTCACGTCGTTTCAGAGGTCAAAATACAAGTTGAAAAACCCAATGTGAATACGTCTTTTGACTTAGGTTCAAAGAATGTTCTTGTCAAATGTCCTTAAAATTGGTCAGCACATCTGGCATTCATCACGGCACAAACAGCCAGACAGAATGAATTCCAAACGGTCTAGTTAAAACTGGACTATCGATCCCTGTGGACAATACATGTGGACTTAATTAAGAACTTCTCCATATCTTCGTGGCACCTCTTAAATAACCATCGTAACATATACTTAGAAACCAAAGAACCATCGTGGCATCTTCCGAAGAACCATCGTATCTCCCGAAGAACCATCGTCGTATCTCCCGAAGAACCATCGTCGTATCTCCCGAAGAACCATCGTCGTATCTCCCGAAGATCCATCGTGGCATCTCCCGAAGATCCATCGTGGCATCTCCCGAAGATCCATCGTGGCATCTCCCGAAGATCCATCGTGGCATCTCCCGAAGATCCATCGTGGCATCTCCCGAAGATCCATCGTGGCATCTCCCGAAGATCCATCGTGGCATCTCCCGAAGATCCATCGTGGCATCTCCCGAAGATCCATCGTGGCATCTCCCGAAGATCCATCGTGGCATCTCCCGAAGATCCATCGTGGCATCTCCCGAAGATCCATCGTGGCATCTCCCGAAGATCCATCGTGGCATCTCCCGAAGATCCATCGTGGCATCTCCCGAAGATCCATCGTGGCATCTCCCGAAGATCCATCGTGGCATCTCCCGAAGATCCATCGTGGCATCTCCCGAAGATCCATCGTGGCATCTCCCGAAGATCCATCGTGGCATCTCCCGAAGAACCATCGTGGCATCTCCCGAAGAACCATCGTGGCATCTCCCGAAGAACCGTCGTGGCATCTCCCGAAGAACCGTCGTGGTATCTCCCGAAGAACCGTCGTGGTATCTCCCGAAGAACCGTCGTTGTATCTCCCGAAGAACCGTCGTTGTATCTCCCGAAGAACCGTCGTTGTATCTCCCAAAGAACCGTCGTTGTATCTCCCAAAGAACCGTCGTTGGATCTCCCGAAGAACCGTCGTTGTATCTCCCGAAGAACCGTCGTTGTATCTCCCGAAGAACCATCGTTGTATCTCCCGAAGAACCATCGTTGTATCTCCTTAGGAACCATCGTTGTATCTCCCGAAGAACCATCGTTGTATCTCCTTAGGAACCATCGTTGTATCTCCCGAAGAACCATCGTTGTATCTCCCGAAGAACCATCGTAGCATCTCTCAAAATACATCGTGGCATCTCTCAAAGAGCCACTGGGACGTATTTCAAAGAACCATTCAGACATCCCCTAAATAACCTTCTTGGCACCTCATAATCATCACGGAACCACTTTGGACTTCTCTAGCGTACAAAGGGTTTGAGGGTGTGCAAGTTTGAAACATTTTTAACAATAAAGTTAGTTGTAAAACCATTTGTTCTCCCTTGATTAATAAACTTTTATTCTAATAAAAGCATTATTGTGAACCTTCGCTGATATTTCTATTGTTCTATTAAAAATATCGATATTTTTATTAAAGTTATAAGAATTTTTTATTAAAATCTCAATAACCCTTAAAAAATTGTATTTGAATGTTAAAGTGGTTTTCATAGCAATTAAAACTTTCGGGGGGGGGGGGGAGTCAAATATATTTATTTCCGAACAAAAGTTTGCTAATCAAGAGAGTACAAAATGTTTTCTAGCAAAAAAAAAAAATAAAAAAAAAATTCCTAACTAGTTCGAACACATGACACTATTCGAGATATTTAAACAAATTAAAAAACTAATTAATCTGTTACTTGTAAAAAGTAGAGCGATATATGTTTTCTACCAGTGGGTTACTCAAGGGGTTTACTAGTAAAGATTATTATAATTGAATGCTTTCAAAGTAAAACTTGTAAATGATCTGCTTATCATGAAATTGAGGAGAGTGAGAGTTGTGTGATTTTTTTTGTGTGTGTGTGTGTGTGTGTGTGTGCGTGCGTGTGCGCGCGTGCTCGCTCGCTTTACTATAGGCTAAACTAAAAAAAACTATCATCACACAGGTTTTAACAATATTTTTATCGTATTTTTATGTTACGTTATATTTGTATTCAGCTATAGTTCTTACCATATTTAAATTTTATGTATATAATTTGTTTAGGTGCGATCTTAAATAATTTGACTATAAATTCTAGACAAGTTTTTAGAAAAGGTTGGCCATTTAAGCCCTATTATTCGATATTGAATTATAAATTGAAATTTATTCTTTTTTTCTAGTTTTGAATTAAATCAATACACAAATAATTTTTATTAGTAAAAGCCCTAAACAGGTTTCTATCGATCAACTAAAGTGTATGACTTTACCTCCAATGGCATTGATAAGTTCTATAATATTTTAATGTTGTCTGATAGGTTGAGTTGTTATAAAGAGTGAAATATTACCATATCTAGGGGAGGTTCATTATCTTTAATAGCCCTTGATAAAGTACATCCATTATTGGCTAAACCTCCCACCCTCCTCAAAACCATACCCTTTGCAAATTAAAAGGGTTAGCTGAGGGGTCAGGCGTCGTTCGGACTTTGTTCGGGACGTCGCGGTTATAAGTTTAATATATATATATTATATTTAGCACCGCGTCTTACTACCCGTTCGGGTTATACCCCTAAGTACTAATTACGTTAGTGGATTTAGGAATTGGGAAGGTTGAATTAGAGGAAGTGAAACCGCATTTGCGTGGAGGGATAGTGGAAAACCATTTAGGAAAAACCACCCCCAGTTCACCCGACCGAGATTTGAGCCTCGATCTCCCCGTCCTCGGCGGTCGAGCTCAACACGACTAGTACGTTAGCCAACTACTCCACCGAGGCGGGTGCGGCTATAAGGAAAAAATTAAAACGTATATGGTATTGTAAAATGTTACATGCAAATGTTAAATACGTGTACTCGTACGTATTTTTAAGAATGGAATAAATCATACATAATAAAAAACCTAATTTCTTCTTTTTTTATCATAAAGTTCCGGATTATAATCCTCCTTGAAAACTTGGCGTGACGTCAAACGCAACAGTCTGAAAAATACACTGAGCCAAGATAAGCTTTTTTTTTTAAATATTGTGTTCAGGGGCGTCGCACGGAAAATGTGATATGGGAAGGGTGGCGTGATCTTAAAAAGTTTGGTAACCCTGGTTTAGCTTTCCAGTTCAAATAGTCACACGCTTGACAACCTATCAATATTAGTTTCGAAATAAAAAATGTATGTTACCTAGACACACCATATACGTGATAAATGAATCGATTGATTTATTTTTAAATAATAAATAAAGAAAATGTGTTCATACTAGCATAAATCGTTTAAAACCATTTATTTTATTTAAAATATATATATATTAGCAATGCAACTTTACTAATCGTTCGTGCTATAAACATGAGTACATGTAAAAGTGTTAGGGATGAGGTATATTTAATATTTAAGGAAGTGAAACCGTATTTCCGTGTAAGGAGAATGGAAAAATATCTAAGAATAACTATTTAGGGGGGAAAAAACCATTCAGTACACCCGACTAGGCTTCTAGTTTTGATATCCCAGTCAGAGGCAGTCCGGTCTATTGCGAATGGGACACCTTAGACCATTTAACCACCGAAATGGAATAACTTTATTTTTAAGCACCGCGTCTTACAAACCATTCATGGTATATGTTTATAACATATATAATATTGATTGAATTTTTTAATAAACTTACAGTGTTGCTAGATATAATATTCCTGATAATATTGCTGTCTATTTTAATAATTTTTGAACCTCTTCGGTAAACATGTGAACTAAATATCAAATTAATCTAGGCAAAGGAAAGGTGTAACGAATGGGGTTTATCTCTCTCTCTAAACAGTCTTCCTCGCTAATGTGTATACATTTCCTCTTTCTGCTACTTTCTTCATTCCTATCTCATCACTATACTTAAAATACATCTAAGGACTACCTAAGAAACTATTTAGGTAAAAAGCTAACTCAGTTAACCTTGTTGGGATTCGAACCCCGATCTCCCATACACATTTAAACCAGAACTAACAAGACGGACACTTTCCAATGGGCCCACTGGTGTGGGTAGATGAATTATAAATATATCTTTCACATAATTCGGTGGCCGCATGGTCTAACACGCTACTCACATAATATACTAGACTGTCGAGGAAAATGAGATCAAGGTTTCAATCTCGGTCGGGTGTAGTGTTCATGATTTTAACATTCTTCTACAAACAAATGTAGGTACATTTTTAATCCCTATGACCATTAGCGTAGTTAGTACATTTAAGCGTATAACTCGAACAGGCAGTAAGACGCGGTGCTAAAAGCATTTATATATCTCTAATATATATTATTATTATTATTAATAATAATAAAAAAAGTTTATGACCACCTATGTGGTCTATTTTTCAGAGCTCCCGGCTACAGATACAAAGGTTCCAGGTTAGATTTTCGACATTTCCAGATATTCTGTGAAACAATAGGTCTAGAACCGGGCCAACTAAGCCTCTTGAGGAAAAATTAGAAACTACTTGAATGGAAAAGTAGCGGCTCTGGTATAGAAAACTGAGATTTCCTGCTCGAGGGTTTGTTGTGCTGACCACATGACACCTTATACCCGCAGAAATTGGCAATATATTTTCCGTTAGACGGCAGCCGCCCGGTCGGTGTGGCTCGATTACGTGCTCATGCCATGAAGTTTTGTTTTATAATAATAATAATAATAATAATAATAATAGTAATAATAGTAATAATAATAATAAAAATCATTTCCGGGAGATATATTCAATCGATTTGGATGCAGGTTAGAAAATACATGACATGTTTTCTAAAAAGTGCAGAGTTAGAACTTTTGGGAAAGGGCAATCTAAAAGATGTTAGCTCAAGGTACTTCCTGTAGTAACAGGAAGTACGTAAAAAACAAAAAACACGCGAAACCATACCAACTGTCCCCACATTAATCTAAACCACCAGAATGTGAGAGAGCGAAATTCAAATCTAGATGCTTGTCTGTATTTTCTTATTTATTATTTATTCCCTCTTAGTATACAGGAAGAATCAAGGGTCAATGACCCTCCCACCCCCACAACTTACCTTTGATAAAAGAGTTTAGTGCATGTGGTACTTCTTTCCTGGTTCATTGTGAGGTACTACTTCGTACAAAAAGATAGGGGGAATATTAAATTACAGGGCAAGTAGAAATATGGAACAGAGGAACAGGAAAGTAATTTTTTAAAAAAAACTAGTAATATAAATCCTGTATGAAAACAAAGCAAGAAATATACAGAATGGTTCATTAAAAAGTAATATATTGTTTTTTTGGGAGTGTCTGAATTATATAGGTTAATTCCCACTACAAGTTTCACAAGCTATTGTTGTTATTATTATTATTATTATTATTATAAGCACCTCGTATTACTACCCGTTCGGGTTATACGCACATACGCTAATGTGTAATGGTAGGGTGATTGTGAGATTAAATGGAGGACCTACAGTTTAACGTGGAATCCGAACCACGGTGGAGGCCTGGCATTCCCCACATTCACAAGTTGTGATTAATACACGTCTTGTCAGAGGTGAAGGAAGGGTTTGGCAATAAGATAAATTTGTGCCAGGACCGAGGATTGAACCCCGGACCCTCAGCACAGATGTCTGACACCTTACGCTTAGACCACCAGGTCACCCACACAAGTTATTAAAACTAGAGTAATACCTGATATCATACCAGCTCCAATAGTCACACATTCTAAAGTATCAAGCAGACTAGATTGACGATGACGAGGAAGTCGTTGCTCGAATATCACATAAGTTTGTTATCACTTCTCACTCACTCCCTCCCTCTCTAATGACCTGCAACATTTGATTAGAAACATTTTTTCCGACAAATGAATTATGTTAACGGATTAAGGATGAGGTCGATAGATTCAAGAAGAAATGTACTGTGCACTATTTTAATTTGGGAGTCCATATGGTTTTTCATTCTCCCTCAACACAAATGCGGGTGTACTTCCCCTAAATTAAACCTTCATAATCCCTAAAACATTGGTGTAATTAGTACATAGGCGTATAATCCGAACGGGCAGTAAGATGCGGTACTAAAAATATTATATATGTATTCTTCAAGAGGTTCAAACTGATAACTAGATTTGAACTTTGGGATGAAAAACGTTGCAAACCCCTCTCACCCCCGCAGGTTTAGAACATTCGATAACCTAATTGGGTCGGGGTAACTCAATGAACTCTCTCCAAAGGTAAGCTGAGGCCGCCATTCCATTCTTGCCCTCGCATGGCTCGCTTCCCATCGGAAGATTCCATTTAAAATTCCCCTTCTTACAAAGTCTGATAAATTTTTCATAAGAGAGGTAAACCACCCATCACTATAATAGGCATAGAATTTGATGTCCACCAATAAGGAACAAACACCTTTGCTCTTGAGACCAGTAGTTTTCCACCTGAGTTACTATGGATTCATTATGAACTTTGACAAACAAGAGTGGAGCTGAAGTGTGGTCACGTGGATTGCTTTAATCAAATCACAATAAATAAGTACGAATTACGTTGGATTATTTGTACAAGTAAGAACAACGTAAGCTTTGGCCGCGCTTCTACATACATTTCACATCTAAAATAAATTATAATTATCTAAAATGATGTTTTATTTAAACAATTTAAAATGAAAACTCTCTCTCTCTCTCTCTCTCTCTCTATATATATATATATATATATATATATAATTAATGGGAGTTCTGTCTTGCGACATGTCAATTCCTTTTGTCAGTAACTTATATCACAAATGCTCCCTGCTTCTCCTTCTTTAGCTCGCAGAATTGTCTTCTTTCCTCCAAGTCATCCTATATTTGAGTCCTCCTCCTTACTAAACTCCTCTTTCCCTAAACCTTTCCTTCTATGACGTGCAGAAGACAGTTCCTCCTAAGGATGTGCCTGATTCAGTTCGCTTTGTACCGAAGAATCGCTTCCAAAATAGTTTTCTTCTCACCCACTCTTCTTTGGACTTCTTAATTTGTCACCCTGTCTGTCTGTCCACCTGATCTTCTCAAGTTTTCTCCAGCACCACATTTCAAAGTTTTCCAATATATATCATGTGTGTTTATATATTACATTTTACGTACTCCCTAGGATGTCTTCGTGTATCTTCGGTTGAATATCACTGGTCTATAGGGAGCTTATGGTGACTGTACTGTGTGAGCTGAATACCCGACTCATCCATACTTTTTGAAATAATAAATGGATTTGAACGAAACTTTGTTATAAACCTATTGTCTGAAGTTTGTATTATTTTAAACAAACTATATCTAATTCTATTGTTTTAACTTAAAAACTAATGCTATATTTTATTCGCTTCTCGCTCTATGGATACTTATATTAAAGTTACAAAATTTATTAAATATATTTTAATGTAATCTATTCATAGTGCTAAAATTATAAAAAGTGTTCGCCAACGATCACTTTTGACAAACTGTGTTAGTTTTTGCAGACGTAATACGAAATACCCGAATTACTAATGGATATATCTGACAGTTAATAATTAATAAATCTACTATAACTTTAAGTCATGTAATATGCAGCTGTCACTTTTGACATATATTAACAATAATTATAAAATAACACTAAAAATATAGCAAGATTGTATCAATGTTTATCGCAAAAAATATATTTATAAGCTATATCTAGCTATTTATGGTTGACTACTATACATTTATTTTAATATATGTTAAAAGTATCATTATAATAGGGTACCTACAACCATACACAAAAAGATAATTATATGTGGACAAAGATCTTAAAAATATATCTTAATGTTTTAAAATAATAATAAAATATTCTTTAACTACGTAATATAAATAAAAGGTTTGATGTGTTTTAAAGTATAAATTAGTTTTTTAAGAGTTAATTTTTCAAAACTGTTGTTTATGATTGACGTTTAACAGCCAACAATCGATAGCTTTTCAATAAATTATGTTAATGTATCAAGAATAACAAATATTTAAATATATTTGAATAAAAAACCTACGTAGTCTGCAATAAATTATTGATTTACCTGAAACTGTGCTCATATATTCTAACGGGTCACACTCTCAAGACTAGATTGCCATTGACAGAAAGGTATGGGTTCAAATACTAATTGGCTGTACTGATATTTTTTTTAAATAAACTATTTTTCACTTTAAATACACATAAATACTGATACACTTCTTCTATATTTTACCTTCCTCGTCCTTGCTATATTAGTATAACAATGCAGACAATCCAGATAGTTAGTAAAACTCTAGGCACACACATAAAAAGCCGTTTTGTAAAAAGTGAAATAGTAAAACAAAAAATGAGTAAAACAAATATACAAATTCAATTTAATAAATAAATGGTCAAGCTTATGTTTACAATATAGAAAGCGAAGAACGTAAATTCATGTAAGAGTATTTGAAAAAATCATTTCATGTTTAAAAAATGTTTGAAAAAAATCCCTTGTCAAGTGTATTAAAATAAAAGAGTTGAATAGTAAAACTTCAAACCTAAAAAAAAAAAAATCCACTTAACGAGCTTTTATTAATGTCGGAACACATTTTCGTTTGTGCAACTGAGATGTAAAAAAATAGAGCAAAAGAATTTATATTTCCAGCAGTAAAAATGTACACACAAGACGCGCGCTCTGTCAAAAACCGTGAGAAAATAACTGGGAACATTATTCCATACAGTTTTTTTTAGGAGTTCGTAGTTACGTTCATATTGATAAAACCGGGAAGAAGGTCTTAAAGAGCTCATATAATCCACACATTTAACGCCTAACTTATGTAGGTAATACAGCTTGAACCAGGCGTCGCATAGTGGTAAGGTGTTCTACTTTAGAAAACAATGTGATTAAATAAGACCAGCTAAACCATTTTAAAACGTACAATGAAATCTAAAAATAGTTATATTTTTTTTGTATAAACTATTTAAACTGATCTTTCACTTTTGCCAAATTTAGAATGCAGAAAAATGGACCTCCAATATGTTTTCTTGTTCAAACGTAATTAGACTTTACACTGCTACCACTGGATAAGGAGGAAGACATTTAACACTTACAATTGGACAAAAAGGAACATTGTACACACTTTACAACAGTGCCATTGACCAAGGAGGAACCTAATTTACAGTTCACACAACTGCCGCTGAATAAAGAGGAGTATCGTTAATACTTTACACCACTTAACAAAGAGGAGCACACATTACACTGCTTCACCTGGACACAAAAGAGGACGTTACCACTGGACAAAGATAAACATATTCACATTATCATTGATGTCGTTGACCAAAGAAGAACACAGTTCATAAATTTACACTTGCCACCACTGAACGTAAATGAAGACAGTTCAAATTTACCACAGGACAAAAAGAAGAGTAATAGTTGCCTCTAGAAAAAATAAAAACATTCCTTCAATCAAAGTTTCATTCTATCGGAACTCTTCAGTATGGGGTACGAAACGTGTGACGCGACTAACTAAAAGAGTTAAAGATAATGAATAATTAAAGGACACAAGGATGGAAACCCAAACACAAAACAGGAACTATATACCTCATCTGACAAGATGTGTATTAATCACAACTTTTGGTTCGGATTCCACGTTAAACTGTAGGTCCTCTATTTCATCTCACAATCACCCTACCATTACACATTAGCAAGTGCGTATAACCCGAACGGGTAGTAATACGTGGTGCTAATAATATATATATATATATATATATATATATATATATATCATTTCTCTAGGAACATATTCAATAAGGACCAGACTCACAAATCATCTTAACCGGAGACAAAGTCCCCAATACCACGCACGACGAAACAATATCCTAAATAGATGGCCAATTATTTTATCCACCTGTCTCTGGAATTGAATCTAGACCTAAAATAAACCTTTTTAAATTATAACCCCTCAACCATGGAAATCATGGCCCACGGATAAGTTTGGATCACTGAAAACAACAACCACAATGAAAGGAAACTTTCAATTTATTTCTCCCGCGTGTTTAACAGGAGTTACGGCTGTCTCCATAGAACTGTTCTAGCGTGTTAGATAAGATAAGGCGGTACACAAGTGATATCTTGGTCCCCTTGTTTTTTAGCTCAGAGCTAATACAGTCCTACTTCCATGGGATTATGATAACATCCCTTTCAGTGTTAATTCAGACTCAACAATTATTTGTACAGGTATAGTTAGTTAGGCGCGATTAGGATGTGAAAAAGTAAATAATATCGATATTTTCCTTTCGATTCTAGTACTTTTTAACTCTATACTTTTTTTCCTATACGTCTACTTATATTAGTACTCATACTCTGGTATCGGGTCGGTATCGAAAGAAACAACATTTTTTGTTATCTTCACCCATGTTGGGCATTAAATGGAAACAAGGGTGGATGGGGGGGGGGTTAAGAACAAATTACCCTTTTTCTCAATTATTACTCATTTTCTGTATGACAAACAAGAAGAAACTCTAGCATTCAATCTCTTTTAGCTCAACATAATTTATAGCTGTTCTTTCATATTTTTTTATCAATACAGCCTGATGCCTGACGGGCGACAGGGCGAGGGGTCCTCGACCAGGTTCCGTGAAGTTGGCAGCACCACTAACGGCACAAATTATGAAACCTATGTCAATATTTAGTGCTGAATTTGTGCCACACGACCAATCTACTACCTTTTCCTTTATCAATGAGCACGGTCATTACAAACCAGTGGCGGCTCGTGTATAGGCACTGCGGAACTGCAGCATCCCCTATTTCCACTTGATATTATCGATAACATTTAATATAATGAACCCTTTTTTCTTTAATTCATTTTTTATTTTTGTAGTACAATATATATTCCTTAAGCTTAATGTCATTACTTCAGTAGCCATCCCCCAGTTTATGAAAAAGATACAAAAATCTTTGTATGGAACTGTGCGCTTTACAGTGTCAGCGGAGTGGTGTTTTACTGTTGTGCGCATGCGCACATACGAGGGGAGTGGGGAGGAAGGCGGGACTGCCAAGTAGAGAGAGCACTGTTGCTCTCGCAGTGCCGGCTCTGGCGTAATGGTGGAAGGAAGTTTTTTTATTCAGCGTGTGTTTTGCTTAAATAAACGTGTACCATATTCTTGAATGTGATAAAGTGTAGAAGAGTGTAGGATTAGATTATTATTCTGCTTCCTGCTATTCTATTAAATTCATTTTTTTCCGGTTCTTTTATTTAACAGAAAGACTAAATGCGCTTGCAGTACATTCACTGGAGAAAAATTTCCTCAATTTTCATCCAGAGATCAAGGAGAAAATTATTGAAATTTTTGCGC
Organism: Timema cristinae; assembly: GCA_039000515.1. Taxonomy (NCBI): domain Eukaryota; kingdom Metazoa; phylum Arthropoda; class Insecta; order Phasmatodea; family Timematidae; genus Timema; species Timema cristinae. The sequence continues at coordinate 10,642 of JBCFYV010006779.1, read as the reverse complement.
AAATTTAAACAAGAAAAATGGATTTAATTTTTTAAATGAATATATCAAGCTTGAACTGTAACAATTAAAGTTAAAGTAAGTAAAGAATATATATATATAATTTTTTTTTTGCTAAGATTTTATCAAGTTCCTGAATAATTTTTTTATACAGGTCTTTTCCTTTTAAACAACTTTAAAACAAAGGCTAAATATTTTCTGGAGCAGCACCCCCACTAATTTTAGCTACGAGCCGCCACTGTTACAAACTAAACAAAATAAGCCTTTGTAGAGCTCAATGAGCTCACTCAACCTAAGGGTGACCCAAGCAGACGTAGCAGAAAAGATTTTGTGCGCGTTGTTTAAGCAGATGAAGCAGGGCAGGGCATCCATTCTTATATTGTTGGTCAATAGTTAATAAACTACTCGTATTTTAATAAACTATATAAGCGATGAATGTAGTTAGATGAATGACACCTCCCAGAAGTTAATTATGGAAGTTTTTTTAAGAAGTTGGATAGCGAAAAATGAATATTTTAAAATTTGTACAAAGTATTATATACAAACCATTATAATTTTTAATGTTTAAATAAATATGAAAATACAATTATGATGCAAAAGTTGAAATTATTATTATTATTATTATTATTATTAGGAAAAAAAAATCCAGATTAAAATTTCGATACCAATATTTACTGTTATCGATACTTTTCTTTCATTATTAGTATTGTACTGATAGTTTTCTTCCGATCTTGGGGTGCGCGTTCAACTGGGGGTAACCAAAACCATCTCAGTGGGTACGTAAAATTTAGTATAAGTATATCTAATTTAAAACTTATCATCTAATACATTAGTTTAGATGTAATTAATTTTATTTATTTTATATATTAATTATAGAATATGAATATGTGTTGCTTGAAGTATGCATAAACAAATTTGGGGGTATAAAGTTGTAGATAAATTATATTTGGGAGTACACGAACAAAAAAGCTTGAATACCACTGATTTAGAAGGCTTGATTTCGAACTATTAGGCCGGGATTCAATTCGCAACAAAGTTAAGTTTATTTTTAAAGAATGATTTCACATCTCTTAACACAGGATAATGTGAACCTTTTTTTAGTTTTACCTATTTGCAGCTTATATATATTATACACACACATGAATATTATACACTTGTTTGCTACCGTATCTTACCACCCGTTCGGGTTGTATTCATACGCACTAATTAAGCTAATAGGTTTGGGATGATTTTGGTTGAATTTAGAGGAAGTGCACCCACATTTGCGTGGAGTAAAGGAAGATTAGAAAACCATTTATTATTATTATTAGCACTGTAGCAATTATTGCTCCAAGTCAACAAAATGGGGACAGTCAAGCATAATATTTCACTTACCCAATACCACTAATCTGGCCGAGCACCGTGCGCAAACAAACACCCGACTACACGAACCACAAGTGAACAACTGCCAAGACTGAGCCGAGTTCTGCCTCTCGCCACCAGAGCCCGGCACCACCGCTAACATAATCAGTCCGCCCAACTTCAAGAAACGAGAACAAGATGGTAACTGCCAGGCGTTGCCAGAATAATATGGAATGTTCTTCTGCCCGCGCGCCCCCCTTCCTTTGTGCCTATCCTGTTCGATGAGTGAGCCATATAAAAGACCATCCGTCGAGGAAGACGCCACTCTTGGACGTGGCTGCGACCATGTAGGGATAAGCGTCGGCGTAAAGGACATATTATATTAATGTAAGAATAAAATCCAATTTCGGTTAAATGTAAATTTGGGAACTAGTCAAAATTCTTTTTAGATCTTTTATCAAATTTAATTATAATGTATTTGGGTTAATCTTCGTCTTTTGATATATTTTATAATGAGCGTATTGTAAAGTCAGGCATCTTCTGTATTATGAATATTAGGCATTATGCGCGAACTTTATTCTCAACCAAGTAACTTTTTTGTCTCTATTGTAAATATGGCACTTTGGGTTTGGTAAACATTAAGGCGGGAAAGTGTTTGGAATATGGTGCTGAGATTTTCAATGTTAGCAGAATGGAGTATTGCGCTAGATTATTATATAGATCAACTTAACTTTATATATATATTTTTTTACTAGTTTCTCGATTGTTGTTTTTAGGATAGTTTTGTCATTATCTTTTTGTGCCAAAATAATAACAAATAAACAAACTTAATGGGCAATGTTAGGAAATATCCTTGATACTTATAATTGTATTATACTCCTTGTTTAGGACATAGGCTAATGCTTTTGAGTTACGCTAGTAGGTTGTTAGCGTTAAAGTTTAATGGTAGTGGTATGAGGTATTTTGATGGAACTAAAACTTTTAGTAACAGGTGGCTTTGTGCAACAACATCAAAAATGTGTTAGTTTGGTAAGATTATTTACTATATGACGTATGATCATATTAAGTTAATGTTATGCATCAATAATTGTCTTTACGTAATATGTTTAGGGTACTTAATAAATAATGTAACGATTAGAAGGAAAAGAGTAAATATTTATGGAACTATATTTTTTTTTGGATAATATATATATATATATAACTGAATTATTAAATGCTCTTCAAATAATATGCTTATTATTTAATAAAGTTTGGCATTAATTAAAGCTAAATGATTCTAAGGCTTGAAGTTATTCTATTTCATAAATACGCCATATTATCCCTATGTCTAGAAAAGGTGCGAGGGATTAGCCTTCAACCTTTTTATATATTGATATGTCAGGTAACCAGTGAAGGTGGACCGTGTTTTCCCACTACTCATAAGAGTGAGTGGCGTGCGCTGGGGACATGCTAAATGTCCAGCATTTTATAATTCACAACTTAGGATATTCACTCTGCGCGCTCCTCTATATTCTATTTTATTTCCCTTTTACTGTAGATTTTGTTTATATTTATGTTTTGTATCCCTCTAGTTTGGAGCTTTGGGATTACAGAACCACGTCTTACTACCCGTTCGGGTTATACGCACTACCGCTAATGTGTAATGGTAGGACGATTGTAAGATGAAATGGAGGACCTACAGTTTAACGTGGGATCCGAACCACGGTGGCGGCCTGGCATTCCCCACATTCACAAGATGTCTCGTCAGAGGTGAAGGAAGGGTTTGGTAATCAGATAAATCTGTGCCGGGACCGAGGATTGAACCCTGGACCCACAGCACAGAAGTCTGACACCTAACCGCTGGACCACCAGGTCACTACCATTTAGTAACAATAATGCTCAGGACGCCTTAGACCATTAGCCATCAAAGCGGATTATAAATGTATTTAAATAGGCTTATTGAAATATTTTATTAGATGCCAACAATAAAATATATTAAAGCAATCTCCTAATTTTTAAATGTAATTATTATTGAATAAGTAAAAGACAAAAGGAAACAGTTGAAGATCGTAGTGACGGACGACCATCTTGAGCCCCGAGGAAAGGAAAAAAATGAACGGAGAAAAACCAAACAAACAAAAAAAATCAAGGAAGATAAAATGTAAGAGTGAAAAAGGTGGGAAATGGGTAAAAACTGTGAGGATGAGTTTGGACCAAGCAAAGCTCGTTTTAAGGGTGCTTGGACATAATTGGAGAGGTTTTCACCTTATTGAGACAACTGGAGGAGTGAGGGGAAATTGCCCGTTATGGTCATAGCGGTTTTTGAAGAGCGTCAAATCGAACAGAATGGCTCGCCTCAAGTCTTCAAGGAACCACACCCCTTCTTCTCTTCCTATTACTGGGAAACTATGTCATTGAAAAGCAAGTCCGTGTGTGAATGTGAGATTTTAAGGGGCTGTTCAAAGAAGAAAATAACCAATTTTAAAGCCACTTCCTTCTTCTCCCCCTCCCCATAAAAAAATATGGTATTGGAAGTGAGCATCAAAAATAACAGTCCCCATTGAAGCACTCACAGCATGTGTGCGCCACTTGTGAGACATGTGGTTATTAAATGTATTTGGTATTATTATTATTATTATTATTATTATTATTATTATTATCAGTGGCGGCTCGTAGCTAAAATTAGTGGGGGTGCTGCTCCAGAAAATGTTTAGCCTTTGTTTTAAAATTGTGTAGACAAATGTTTAAAAAGAACATTTTTTCAGAAAATTGATAAAATCTTAACAAAAAAAAAACCAAACTTAATTACTTACTCTAACTTAAATTGTTACAGTTCAAGCTTGATTTATTCATTTAAAAATGAAATCCATTCTTCTGGTTTTAATTTGCGCAAAAAGTTCAATAATTTTCTCCTTGATATTTGGATGACAATTGAGGAATTTTTTTCTCCATTGAAAGTACTGTAAGCGCATTTAGTCTTTCTGTCAAATAAAAGAACAAAAAAACGAATCAAATAGAATAGCTAGAAGCAGAATAATAATCTAATTCTACATTCTTCTACACTTTATCACATTCAAGAATATGGTACATGGTTTTTAAGCACAACACACGCTGAGTAAAAAAACTTCCTTTCACCATCACGCCAGAGCCGGCACTGCGAGAGCAACAGTGCTCTTTCTACTTGGCAGTCCCACCTTCCTCCCCAATCCCCTCCTATGTGCGCATACGCACAAGAGTCAAAAACCTCGTTGCTGGCACTGTGAAGCCCACAATTCCATACCAAGATTTTTGTATCTTTTTCATAAACTGGGGGATGGTTACTAAAGTACTGGCACCAAGCTTAAGGAATACATATTGTACTACGTCACCAGACACAAGTCGCTCGTGTGAACTGCTCCGGGTGCTGTGACGCAGCGTCAAAGGACGCGACTGCAAAGATGACGAACGTCGCTCGTGGGCAGTGGGCCTAACACGAGAGTGACGCCTTTTATTTGTCGGCCACTGAAGTGAGTCACGTGTATATTAATTAATCTAATGAAGGACGAATGAGATTGGATCTTACAGGAAATGTATCCGCCTTTGTGTAGAGGGAGAGTGGGAAACACTTTATGAAAAAAAACCTCAACACAACGAACTGTAATTTTAACCCTGACCTCATAAACCAGTGAAACAGTTAAATGAGCGTGACATTTAGACCACGTGGCCACAAGTGCGGGCTTTTGATTTAAGAAATTTTGTTCTAAGACAAACTTATCTGAATAACTTTTTAACATTTTCTTTTCTATGATATTTCTTTAAACGTATTCATGGTAGTTTATTGATGTTTTAGTAATAAATCATTAAAATGTTCAATAAAGAGGTTAGATTTTTTATATAATAATGAAAATACTAAAAAAAGATCCCCAATATTGTTTATTTCATAGGAAAAGTTCGCTAATCAAGAGAACACAAATGTTTTCACAACAAAAATATTAAATTTTACAAGTAATTCAAAGTTTACGAATGTCTGAAAGAAAGAAAAACCTACTAGATCTATTTTCATGTATTCATACATCAACTCATGTGATCTGGACCTGCAACTTTTGATCGGCAATAACTTTGAAATAATATTAATTTTATTATTATTATTATTAGCACCGCGTCTTACTACCCATTCGGGTTATACGCACTTACGCTAATGTGTAATGGTAGGGTGATTGTGAGATGAAATGAAGGACCTACAGTTTAACGTGGAATCCGAACCACGGTGGAGGCCTGGCATTCCCAATAATATTAATAATATTGTAAAATGTTATCAACGCTATCTGCAAAAAATGTGTTTGTATTTTCTTAAATGTGCTCCAAATATCCATTCTCAAGAAAAGTTATATTTTAAGTGGGCTTTATATATTTATATACACAAAGAAGGTGATTCAGCTAAAGTGTCATTACTATCCACGAAACTATTGGAAAAATCGAATTGAGCTAGGTTTAGTATTCATCGGGCGAAGGTGCCTCAGATGTTATGAAATAGAAAACATTCTCGGACCTTCCAAAGTGAGAAACCAAACTTAAAACCTTATATACATGGTCAATTGGTGGTTATTGTTGAATATTTTGAACTTCTACACGATACTAAAATATCTCTTGTTATCGTGTTAGTGTTGAGGTTTGATTTTGTTGGTTTATTACGTTGGCAGCCGGGAGGGCGTTTAGTTTTAACGGTCATCCCCCCCCCCCCCCCTCTTAGATGACTTTTTACTATATGGTTTATGCCTTTAACAGGCCAGCACTGATAAATACATTAAAAAAAACTACCGCATTTATAATAATTATAACCATGATATGTTTAATTAAAATAAATTCTTAACCCACTTTGGTGGCCGCATGGTCTAAGACGCTACTCTCTCAATAGACTGGATGATGATGGGGAGGTCGAGGTACGAATCCCGGTTGAATGTACCGAGGGTGGTTTTTCCGACATTGTTTTCCCCTCTCTCTCTAGGCAAATGTGGATACACTTTGTCTAAATATAACCTTCAACACCCCTAAAATGATTGTCGCAGTTAGTTCATAACTGTATAAACCAAACGGGTAGTAAAACATGGTGCTAATAAGAATCCTATTTTTTTAATAATCAAAATTTTAATTCATAACAATCTTATCGAAAACGAGAAGGAAAAGGTGACAAGTTTCAAATAAATCAAGCTTATGTCTGGTAGCTGGAATTCTGGTCAAGAAGACCGCCTATAAAATGTAAAATTCTTGTTTTTGTAGTCAACATTGATATAACTTTACTTTATTATTAGTATCATTTCATAACGCAGGCTTGGTCAGTAAGTTGTTAACATCTTGCATGCTTTCTAGGAATATAAAACTCACAATATACGAAATAATATTTTAACAATTTTTCTTTATGTGTGTGAAACGTTGTCTCTTACCTTACATGATGAGAAAAAAAAAAACGGGTGCTTGAAGAGAAAAATGACACGCAGATGTTCAGTTAGCTCTAACGCAATATTTTATTCTACGATACGTTATTTTAAAATGTGGCTCACACTGAAACAGCGATGAAAATATTCCAAAACGGATCTTTTTTCCTTAACAAACCTATAAGTTAGTATGAATTTTATTAATAAAGAAAAGTGTTTTGGAAAATGTGACATCAGCTAATTTTCAACGACTTTTTAACCACATTTTTGGAACTATGAGACTTTACTTGATAAAAAAAAGAGCTCTAAATTTGGCCTTCCTCTAATAAATACAGTAATTTTTGATAGGCCCCACAACTATTTTAAAACTAGCAGCAATTTTTCCTCTTTACTTTGAGATAAGAAGGTTCGTAGTTTTCTTTGCCCTCTTTCTTATTTACATTAAAAAGCGTGGTTGTAGGTGAGGTGATAAAGGGAGTATCGGCCTAGACAGAAGAATAGAGAAGTAATTCCAGAAAACAACACCAGCCAATGTATTTTAAACCTTGTGGCCTGACAACGATTGATATTGTCTGGCTGACCGAGAGGGCTTCCTTTATCTCTTGTTTCCTTTTATCACACTTGAACTCCACATCAGTCGCTTGTTTCGTTCCTCCATGGGCGTGGAGGAAGTAATGTTACGGGTAAACATCTCGGGGAAGTGTGAAGTTGAAGACCGCGTTATAGTCTCCCGGGAGTGAAAGTAGGTGAAAGCTGGGAGGGGAAATTGAAGGAAGGGTCGACTTGATTTGACGATAACGAGAAAAATCAACACAACCCGCTCACAGTTAGAGATCGACGGACCAAGGTCAGAGAGGAGAGGGTGAGGAGAGAGAGGGCTCTCCCTAAGGATAGATAAAAGTCAAAAACCGCTACAAACATTCGTCTTGGGGTAACCAACTGTGTGTTGGTTCTTTATATGGAGTACAAGTTTATTTATGTTTTGGTTTTTTTTTTTGGCACCGCGTCTTACTAACCGTTTGGGTCATACGTCTATGCACTAATTATGTTAATGAGTTAGGGATGAGTAAGGTTGAATTTATAGGAGATGTGCCCGTTATTTTCGTGGAAGGATAGTGGAAAAACTTTTAGAACAAACCAGTCTCAGTACACCCGACGGAGATTCGAACCTTTATCTCCACGTCATCACCAGTCTAGTTCACTGCGAGAGTTACGCCCTAGACCATGCATCCACCAACGTAGGTTGTACCCGATTTACTTTTCCTTTATCTCTCTATTTTGTTATTATTCGTGTTATTTAACGTCCACTTTCTGAATAAACTTGTTTCGCAAGCACAATACTTTAATAAGGAAATATTCCTTTTTCATATCAACGGCCACATAAAAAAAACACATATAAGGATGGAACTACATGCTAGAATAATTTTAAATATTATTGAAAGTTCACAGTGTTGCCAAATTGATGCAACAGAATGGAGGTTTGAATAAAGATAGATAGTTTTCCAAAAAATTAGTAATTAAAAATCTATATAAGACTATAATTTAAATAATGAATAATTTAAAATAGAATATAGGCATAGGATTATTTCCCATACCAGTTAATAGGGATGATGAATTTAGAGAAAATGTAACCGCATTTTAATGAAGGATATGTGGAAAATATTCGAGATAAAGCCACCCTCTGTAACTCGGGCTGTGGTAGTAAACCCTGACCTCTTGACACTGGCAAACTAGATCGGAAAAACTTAACATTTATTTCATATGTACACCGATGTATGTCTATTCTAGATTTACCACTATGTATCATTAATGTATATTTAATTAAAACAATTAATATTTTCTCATATGTTCGTGGGGGCTATCGAAATACTCGAAGCAGTATTTATTAAATAATATAAATAGAAATTCCCCCAATCAACTTTTTAAATTGTTAAAAAACATTTTAGCACAGTTTGAAATGACTATAAGTGTTAACACTAAAATTAAACTGTTACTTCTTGTGTGTGTATATGACTGCTGACAAGATAGTAATATATAAGTTATGTGGACAAGCAGGCCTGTCAGAAGTGTCCCACGGGCCGGATGAGGCCCGTGGGTTGTTAGTTGGCGATCCCTGGACTAAGACAATCCTAACAATATCAGAAAGATACATGCCCAAGAGCACAAATCACAAAATAAGCTTGGAGCGTGTTTTTTTTTTGTGAAACCTTGATGACATCGAATTACATTAGCAATTGTTCTCGGTGATGTGGGAATAGGGGAGAAGGGGGGGGGGGGTTGTCTTTAGTGACCCACGTGTCTCTTCTAGGGTAGCCCTACCGGTGCGAGAATCAACAATCAAGGCAGACACCATTAGTTCTACTGGCTAGACCGTTTGTTACAGATGAACGATACTGATTTCTCCAGGGACAAACTATCACCGGCACTCGTTACTCGTGATAGGAGGACCGATTTAGAGCTGTCCCTTTTGGAGATATGTCCAGTTTGACACTCCATTCACCACCTGGGATATATATGTTAACATTATTTACCTACTCGCTTCCTCTGGTATAGAGAAAGTATTGTGATCATAAAAAATCTAATTCGAAAGTTTGACGTTTCTTGATCCACTGGAGCCAAAAAGGTGATTTTAGCGATGCTGTCTGTGTCTATCTTAGCTTAGAGCCGAAGCCATTTTACTGATAGGGCCCAAAATTGGTATCGAGGTCTTACATAAAACTCTCTTGAGAAAGACTTGGAATTAAATATCTAGCTCTACGATTAAGAAAAATTTAAAGGTGAAAAGAAAGGCTCTAACGATTTTGATTAAAATTCGTATCTAGGTACTGTTTAACATTAAAAACAAAATGGCGCATCTCATTTTTCCTGCAAAATAAATGACTTAGACGGTTTTTTACACCAGCGTGTGTATAAAATCATGATCATTTTTTCACAACTATTTAAGTAAAGAAATAACTTAGCAATACAAAGTTGTACTACTATTAAAAATTAGAAAAACTATTTTTTTAATATAATTTTATCAAAACAATAATTTCTGAGCAATTGGCAAATACATATAATTTTAACTGAGGCCCAAGAAATGCTTATTTGATTGGTATGATCTTTGGTCTACCGAGATGTTACTTTTTCCTCAGTGTATTTCTGTAACTGTGTATATTATTTAATTTATGTTATTGGGTGACCTGGTGGTCTAGGGGTAAGGTGTCGGACTTTTGTGACGGGGTACGGGGTTCAATCCTCGGTCCCAGCATGGATTTATCTGATTGCAAAACCCTTCCTTCACCTCTGACAAGACGTGTATTAATCACAACTTGTGAATGTGTGGAATGCCAGGCCTCCACCGTGGTTCGGATCCCACGTTAAACTGTAGGTCCTCCATTTCATCTCACAATCACCCTACCATTACACATTAGCGTAAGTGCGTATAACCCGAACGGGTAGTAAGACGCGGTGCTAATAATAATAATAATAATAATAATAATAATAATAACATATATGTATGATAAATTTGATCCAAACGTAGCATCGTAGTTCATGGTAGTATATAATTAGAACTGTAACAACTGAAACCATTACACAACAATTTAAAAAATACTACAACATTAGAAACTCAAATACTATTTGACTAATTCTAATTTTACTGTGGTCGAGTGAAGAAGTGAAGAATGCATGAAACGGCATTTTGATGAGATTTCTGGTTCGAGCTAAATCTTGTATCATATATCCCGGTTAATCTGCCGTGTGATGGTCTCTTAATGAATGGGGCCACCATGCTACCTGAGATAGTGCCTCAGGTGTTGCGCTTAGATTAAATACTGATAAAAACCGGTAACTATACATCCGTTTGGTGTTAACTGAAATTGGCACAAAACTATTTTCAATGACCTTATACATTATGTAGTCTTGTAAACAGA
>JBCFYV010006778.1:0-10330 GCA_039000515.1 Timema cristinae | reverse complement strand
AAAAGCGCAATAAGGGGCGCGTTTTTAAAGCATTTTAAAAACAAAATTTTTAAAAATTTAATTAAATAAAAATTTAAAATCTGAAAGAAATTTTTTTAAATTAAAAACGTCTATTAGTACTGTATTTTAAATAAATATTTTTTTAATACATTGACGACGGGGATAATCGGGCCCTTTTTCTTTGATACAATAACTTTTTTAAAGGAGATAAAATATTTACTTAGTAAAATTTATTTTTGGGGCTTCTTAGTCCCCTTTTCATTCTCCCAAAAACGAGTTAAAAAAAATATAGGGGTCAAATTTGTGCCCCCCATTTGTTCAGAAATTAAAAACTTCCCGCTTGGGGCCCCAAAATGGACGAAAAATTTCTGTCTCCCACTCAGTACAAGCTACCAAAGAAAGGGCCAGATTTAAATATTTATAACAAGAAAAAAAATTTGATGGAACAAAAGCTAAATTTCCCGGGCGCATATGAACAAAAAAACGCAGCATTTAAACGAATGGCATGAAAAAATTTTGATTTCGAAAATGTGGGCGGGCCCAAACCTTGACCATAAAGGGCGGGCCCAAATGCCACATTAAAATGGGTTCCCAAATTGGGTTTAAATTTTTAATGGGGCAAAAAAAGCTGAACTTTGGGTACATATTAGCACAAAAAAACTGGGGGGTAATAAAAATTTTAAAGATAGGATTTTTTAAAAAAAAAATGGGGCGGGCCGGGTTTTGGGAAACCCAAGTTGGCCCACCACATTAAAATTGTTATAATTTGAGAAATTTAATAGCACAAACGCTGGGGGCTTTCGGGCACAAAATGAGCAAAAACGTGGGCACAAAAGGACTGTATAAAAATTTTTTCCATTCATTTTTGGAGAAAAGGGGTTTGGTAAAACTTGGATGAAAAACTTTGGGAAAACTTTTTCCAAAAGTGGCGCACCTGAAATTTATTTTGGGGTGGGGAAAAGGTGGGGGGAGGGGGGCTAACAATCAATGTTGTGTTCAGAATTAATTTTCTGGAGGAACGGGTTTGGGGTAGGGGGGAAAGGGGAAACCAAAAGCTTCTGGGCCAAACCCGGAGGCGAAGATAATGTATGGCTATTAAGTTCCCTCAAAATTATTTCCAAATTTCAATGGGCAAAGATTTAAAATAGTGTAAAATTACATTAGTTTTGGGGCCCCAGACACCCCTCTCTCAAAGGATATTTTTCCCATTCCCTTTTTTCCCAATTTTATGGGTTTTTTGGGGCCCCTTTTTTATCTTGACATGTATAAAAAACGTTATAAAGGGTTTTAAAAAAACCAAAAATAATAATTTTTCCCCCAAAACAGTTTATTTTAGTGTTTTAATTCGAAGAAGACAAACCATAGGGGGTGAAACCCTATTTTGAAAGGGGGGGAAAGGTCGGGGAAATTTTAAAAAATAAAAAAAGTTTTGTCCTTAAAAAACCCCAAAAGGAAACCAAGGACCCTTTTTCTAGGAAAATGTTTGCAAGATAAAGGATCCCCCTAAAAGGGTTTTATTCGGGGGAGGTTTACCCTTTTGGGAAAATTTTTAAAATTTAGATGATTTTTAGAAGTTTTTAAAGAGAAAAGGTCCTTGACCGAAAAACTTTAAACCATTTTTCCCTCAAAAGGCTATTTAAAAGAAAACCTGCTCCCTGATTATTTTTAAAAATAATTGGGTCTAAATTTTTTTGGGAATTTGGTCTTTACCGGGAAGTTTTTTTGAAAAGGACATGTCCCCTTGAACTCAATTTGGCAGGTATGGTTTTCAAAAGTTTTTGGAATTTTTTTTGGGAAAATTTTTGGTTTGCCTCTAGAAGCTATTTGGGAAATTGTTCTTTTTTGGGCCAAATTTGGCAAAATTTAATTTGAGGTCTTAGGGGGGGGCAACTTACCAAAACTTGGGAAACCCCTTTCCCCCCCCGGGGTGAAACCACTGGTGATCCGCTTTCATGGCCACTTGGTCTAAGGGCGTCCCTCTCTTGTTGAATTTTGATGGGTAAAAATGATGGGGAGATCGGGGGGGCTCAAAATTTACGGTCGGGGTGGTGGGCCGAATTTTTTTTTTTCTTAAACGGTTTGGCACATTTTTTCCACACAAATGCGAGAAACATTTCTTAAAAAAAACCCACAATGGCAAACTTCATTGAGGGGGACTAAATTATGGCTTTAGTATATGGCACTTTGCGGACACCATGAGGGAAAAAAAAAAAAATTTTAGGGGCCAAAAACAATAAAAAAATATAAATTACTTGTAAAAAAAAGGGAAAATTTTTGTAAAAAAAGTTTTGTTATTTTAGGAAAGGGGGTAAAAAAAACCCCCAAACATTTTGGGGCACTCCCCCTTTTTAAAAGAGCCCCTTAAAACCCCCGGTTTCCAAAGAGTAAAGCATTTTCAAAAAAGATTAAAGGGCTGTGCAAGAGTGATATTTTTTCTATTTTTCTTTTTTTTTAATAATTGTGAGCCTTTTTTAAAAAAAAATAAAAAAAAATTAAAAAAAAAAAAAAAATACGAAAATTAAATAGAGAAAAAATCGTTATTTTATTTTTTTTTTGTTTAAACCGGGCTTTTAAATTTTTTTAATTTAACTTAATAAAAAACTAATTCTTCCCCAAGTATATTTATATAAGTAATAACATTTTAAAACCCTTATTTTTTTTTATGGATGTACGGATAGTAAAAGGCATTATATGGTAAAATATATTTTGGGGCCACGGGCTTGTAGCTTTATTTTCCAACATATTAATTTTTTTTTAATAAAAAATGAAATTGAATCCCCCGGCAAAAACTGTCTCATTTTTTTGAAAAACAAATTTCCAAATTTAAAAAAAAGGGGACTTTTGTATTTTAAAATTATTTTTAAAATCTCCTTATTTAGCAATAAATATTGGGTTTCATTTGAAGTTTTTCATACATTCCGTTACAAAATAATTTTAATTTTCAAAACTTGATAAGAAAATTGGCCCAAAAAAAATTCGTGATTTTAAACCAAATTAAAATAAAAAAACAGCCAAACCGGCCGTACCTTTGGGAAAAACCAAACACAGGTGGGGAGTGCCCAAATTTTGTGTTTTTGATTGACAGGGGGGTTTTTGGCGGGCGGGAAGGGGAAAACGGGGGGAAATTTTGAAGATCTTTAGCAAATTTTTTTCAAAAAACCAAACTGAGAAAAAAGTTTTGGGAGGTACAAAAAAACATACGAAAAGTAATATTAGGATATTTTAGACTGTTTTTTTTGGCCTGTTGGGCTATTTAAAATTTTGTAAAAGGGCTTTTTACAGTCTTTTTTTTAAGGGTATTCGTTGACTTTGGGTTTAGTTTTATATTTTATTTTTGGGGTTTTTAGGCAAAACCATTTAACTGTCATCCCATAAAATTAAATAAAGGGGCCCGAAACCCAAAAAACCAAAAAGGCCCCAAAATTTCAAACCGCGGCAGGGAGTGGTCGGCCCACGCCAATTAACGGAGTCAAAGGGATTTAATTCTAAATATTAAAAAAACCTCGGGGATGCTCTCTGAAGTGCTTTTTTTATGGGGGCCCCAAGGGCCTTTTAAATTTATACTTGTACCTTTTAAATTTTGGTATTGTTTAAACCATAAAAATTTAAATCCATAAAAATTTTGGGTTTTAATAGAAAATTTTCGGGGGGTTGGGGCCCCCAAAACCCCCTCCCTTCCCCCGACTATGGCCTTGATTTTAAATTTTAAATTTTTTGTGAATTTTATTTGTTTTTAACAAAATTTTTAAAGGGCCTCGTCCAAATTTCCAAGTAAAGTATGCAAAAAAAGGAAAAAAAACGATCCAGAGATTTAAATAAGAAATAGAGAATCAGGAAAGAAGAATCATAATTCACCGGAAACAAATTTGAAATTCATTTTAAAAAGGGTTTAATTTGTAGTTTGAAAATATTACAACTAGTTTTTTGTATTTTTTTGTTTGTAAAGAAAAAATTTGGGGGGTTTATTTTATTTTTTTAAATTTTCAAAAAAAAATTCGGAAAAAAAGTATTGGGCCAAAAATGTGCCAAATATTAATTTTTTGTTGTTTAAAGGGAAATTGTAAAAAAAATGTACAGTCTGGTAAAATTAAAATTTGTGGCCCGCTTTAAAATTTGGGTTTTCTAAAACGGAAATGATGGCAATTTTTTGTTTTTCGAGAAGGGTTGGCTACCTAAAGTTTAAAATATTTCCTTAAGATATAAAAAAATATATATGTTTATTGTATTATAATAAAAAATTTAAAATTAAAAGTTTTGGGTTAGTGATTATAAACCCCCAATAAATAGGGGCATGCCAAAGTTAATTACACCTTTTTTTTTGTCTTTTAGTGAGCGGGAGGTCAAGGTTTGAATTCCGGCTTGGTGAAAAATTTTACTAAAACTTATTTTATTAAAAAATTTCCCACGTTTTCCTTTCCAAACGCAAACGGGTAAAATTTCCCCTTTTCTTTTTCTACTTTACCCCAATCTTACCCAAATTTTTAATAAACTAAATCCCGAATAGCTTAGTGAATTTGTATGACGTTCTGTAAGAAATAAATAACTATTTTAAAATATATATATATAAAAATTTATTTAAATTTAAGGGTTTTTGGGCCCCTTTGCGCCCAAGAAAGTGAAAGACTTTAAAAAACCAATTCCCGGAACCCTTTCCAATTCCAAAGATTTTTGCAGGCAGAAAACATACTTTTTTGATGATGATGATAAACGAATTGGAGGTTTAACTCCCGAATGGGGAACATCCTTCACTTCGTTATTTGAAAACACTATTTCAAAAATTATGAATAAAATAATGAAAATTTTACCTTACCACCCTTTTTTCAAAAAATTTTATTAAAGGTTTAAAAAAACACAAAGGGGGGGTTTCTTCCATTTTCCGGCCCCTTCGGGCGAAAAAAATTTTTATGAAAAAGGCCTTTTCAAAACCAAAAAATTTAAAAATTGGATGAACACTCCAAATCATGTACTTTAAAAACCCGTCCCTTTTAAACTAAAAAAAGGGAAAAAGGGGAAAAATGGGGTTAAATTTTACTCTGGTTTATTTTTGTGAAAAATTGTAAATGGAAAAGCAATGCATTCCCTTTAAAAAACAACCTAAAAATTTACTATTTGTAGGGAAAGAAAAAAAGCTTTTAAAAACTCTAAATACAATTGAAAATATTTAGGGAAGGGCTAACCTAAAAGTTTTTTTGGGAAAACATCTAATTAAAATAAACCCATTTTAGGATAATTTTAAAAAAAAAAAAAAAAAATAGAGAGAACCCTTTTTTTTAAACGGAAAAGGGGGGGAAAACTCCAAATAGCTTTAAAGGGGAACACCCTGATTTTAAAAAAAAAAATTCAAAAACTATGATTTTGGGGGGGAAAATTTTTGGGTAAAATTTTTTTCCCATTTTGGGCCCCCCTGTTTTGGAAATGTCAAAAGCCCCGGCCACTTGTTTAACAAAAGGGAAAAATTTTGTTTGGACCAAGGGATAGAGGGGGAACGGGGGCAATGTTTGTTAGGTTTGTCTAGATTAGTAATTTTTTTTTTAATTACTAACATCCCTTTTTAAAATGTGTTTCAAAGAGTAAAATTTATAGTCCCTTTAAATTTAAAAGGGGTTTGATCCAAGGTTACAAAAACATATTTATAAAACTTTGTTTTATTAAAAAATTTTTAAAAGTTTATAAATTAGGAAGAAATCGAGTTTTAACTTACTCACAAAGGGAAAAGTGTGGGGGGTTTAGGAGTGGTGATACAATTTTAAAGCTCCCCCGCATGAAATTTACTAAAAACCAAGAAAAAAGTCCTAAAGAAAAGGTTTTTTTTGGTTTGTTAGAGAGTGGGATTAAATGTTAGCTAGGCATAAAAATTGCTAATAAACCCAAAAGGTCCTCAATAAGGATTTTGGGGGTTAAGGAGAGTGGGGGGATAAAATGTTAGCAAACGCTAAAATTTGCTAATAAACCAGAAGTCCTCAAGAAAAGCGGGGGTTGGGGTTTTTAGAGAGTGGTGATACAAATGTTGCTACGAAAGAATTGCTAATAAAACCGGGAACAGTCCTAAAAAGTAAGCAGTGTTGGTGTTTAGAGAGTGGGGATACAATTTACCCTACGCTTTTGAATTGGCTAATAAACCCAAAAACGGGTTCCTCATAACAGGTTGGTTTAGAGAGTGGTGATACAATTAAGCTTAGGGCATAAAATTACTAAAAAACCCAGAACAGTCCTAAATTTAAGGATTGTTGGTGTTAAAAAGGGGTGGTGATCCCAATGTTGGGGGCCTACCATAAATTTTTCAAAATTTTAAACCAGAAGTCCTCAGTAAGCAGTTTTGGTTTTTAAGGGGGAGTGGTGAAAACAATTTTAAAGGCTAGGGGGCATGGAATTGACAGACAGCCCTCAGTGAGAGTTTTTTTTTTTTTGGGGCAGAGTCCCGGGTCCCAAACCCCATAACCAGGGTAACCCCCCTTTTTTACTTTCTTACAGAAAAAAATATTGTAATCCTGAAATTTTTTTTTTTAACAAATTGAGGGAACTTTTTTACTTTTTTTTATAAACTCGAACTCAAAAAACTATTTTTTTAAAATTTGGGCTGTCCCTGGGCACGGATCATATATGGCTCGATTGATTTTTTTCAAACTTGATATCTAGAAGTATATAAGGCAATATCTCAACACGTTCATTTTATTTTGATCCTAGCCTTTAAATTAAGGATAGTTTACGAATGAGTTATTTTTTATGCATTTTTTTTCGAAAATGGGTCTAAAGACTGATTAAAATGCATACCTAGGGAGTAATTGATCTCACAAATAACACCGCATAGGCTATTTGGTTTTTAGTCAAAAATTTGTTGAAGAGTGATGAGTGGTTTTTCAAAAACTTGAAATATTTTAAAAAGAGATTTGATTATTTGTTTTCCAAATTGGTATCTTGGAATGTCTGACATGACAAATAACATTGTATAAGTTTACTTGTTTTTTTTAATAAAAATGTCGTTTGTGGATTTGGCTCTAAATTGGTATCTTGAACTTGTTTTGAGATTAAAACAACACTTTGCTGCTGGCAACATATATATTAGCTTATATTAAGTAATACATTGTCAATAAGTGATTTAACAGAATTACTTTTAATTAATTGTAAGGGATGTACCTCAAGTAATTTTTGTTAGGGCGTGAATTAACAGTGTTACTTGTAAATAATTGTGAGGGATAGATCTAAAGTAGTATTTTGTCAGGAGTTGATATGAGTGTTATTTGTTTGTTAATTGTGAGAGATATACCGCAAGTAATATTTTCAGAGTCACCACTCACCAAGAAAATTGGGAAAAATTCCGGGAAATGTTATTGAATTTGCCATTATTATTTATTATATCATAGGTTATTCTAAAGGGGAGAGCTGCGGATGTCAGATAAAAATGCAAGCAGCCGAGCTATGACTTCTCTTGGCCGAAAGGTGGCGACTAGAACCGAAGTCATTACCCCT
Source organism: Timema cristinae (assembly GCA_039000515.1). Classification (NCBI taxonomy): domain Eukaryota; kingdom Metazoa; phylum Arthropoda; class Insecta; order Phasmatodea; family Timematidae; genus Timema; species Timema cristinae. Next base: position 2,863 of record JBCFYV010006778.1, on the reverse strand, counting down.
CTCTTCCCCTTTCAAAAACATTTCGGGATGGTATGGCATGAAAGGGGAAATTAATATTGTCTCTGGTCTAGTACTGACCCCATGCCTACACATCTTTAAGCCCAGTACACACGATACAACTTCTTTTACATAATGTTGTACAAGAAGTTGCAGCCTGAATATGGTGTCGTGCGAACACAAAACTTGTACAAGATCTGCTTTGCACAACTTATTGTATTCAAATTCAGAAGATAGAAACGCGTTTTCTTGTACAGCTTTTGAGTTGTAAACCCGAAAAATTCATATGCTAGACATTTACTTAAAAAAAAAATGTAAAAAAACAGCTAAATGATGAAAACAAACAAATAATTATAAATGAAGGAGGCTAAACCCCAAATATAAATCTTTTCGAATGTTTTTTTAATACAAAATTTAAAAAAATCATAAAATTTAGGAATGATTAAGAAATTATTTACATTAAATACCAATATTTTCCAATCATTCAATTATTATCTATACTAATATTATAAAGAGGAAAGATTTTGTTTTTTTGTTTTTGTATGTAATGGATAAACTCAAAAAACTACTGGACCGATTTTAAAAATCCTTTCACCAATATAAAGCTACATTATCAGCGAGTAACATAGGCTCTATTTTATTTTGAAAATTTAATTTATCCCTCATAAAAAATGTCGATAGTATATTATATAGTCGTTGGAAAAAAAAAGTTTGTTGAAGGGGAAAGTGGGTTGATGAAGGGGGCGGGGGATAGGGGTGAGGAAAGAGATGAAAATAGGAAGGATGATAAAAGAGGGAGGGGGCCTATACAGTGATGGTAGGACTGTATTTAAAAAAAAAGTTTAAAAAAAGTTTAAAAAAAGTTTTGTTTTTATATTGACATGATGGATGATTTGAAGCTTTGTTTGACAGGATTTTACAATATTTTTTTACGGCGAAGGGGGCTAGTTTTTCTATAAAAAGGGTCAAAACGCCACTTTTTTTTTTTCAAATATTGTGTGCAATCACAAATGCCGTGTGAACAGTCACTGACTAAAATTTGTATGCAATCCATGTGAACATGATATTGTACAATTTCTTGCACAACCTTTTGTACAAGAAGTTTGTGTCGTGTGTACCGGGCTTTAAAGTTATGTGGAGTTTATTGTAGCAGGTGCTTTTGTTTTTTTATGTGTGTATCAGTGAAAGCTAACAAACGAAAGTTTATAAGTATATGTCTATAATAAGTAAATAACACAATAATGTAAATCACAGAAAAGAAGGACGCCCAAAACCACAACTATCATAAATAAAACCCTCCAAATAGCTTCTTGAAGCATATATATATTTTTTTTAATCCACGACCTACCCTTCTAAGCTTGCCTAAGAATGTTGGTCACAAGACGCTACTGCTCGCCATAATATTATTAATTAAAATCTTTATTAATCAAAATTATTAAATTTATCCTTGAAAGAGCCTTGTGAAAAACAATTCCCCTCTCCCTCTCTCTACAGCAAAATTAATTAAATATAATATAAATATATATTTGAGGGATCCATCCTTGAACTAGACGTAGTTAAAAGTAATTGTCCTTCCAACGATATAATGTATTCCAACAAAACCCATCTGTAAACATTTCCAGTTGGGCTACTAATCCCCTCTTTCCTTACTTTTATTTGTATTCAAAATGAGAAGTTAAGTAAGAGTGAGAGGTAATGTTACTGTCTCCCTCTTTAACCGACCGTCACGAGCGAGACAAACCGATAGTACTACGCTCTATCGGAATAGTCTGTCCCTAGCAACCTGTGCACACAGTTAAGGTCACGGTCACAAACAAACGTCTGTGCAATGTTCCGATGAGGAGGTATAATCCACCGAGAAAGAAGAGTTTAGTGGTCCGTGTCTTCTAACCAAATGAGCCAGTAGTATTTTGAAAGAAAGATGAAGATGTTACACTATTTGTTCAACTGTTATCTGTGATTTTACTCCTGTTACGTGAAGGTCAATGTACAGTTAGTGAAGATCCTGATCTACAAGTGGTTGTTAGTCACGGTACTCTACAAGGGCACCGCCTCATCTCGAGAAATGGTCGCGAGTTCAACTCTTTCACAAAGAATTCCCTTCGCTAAACCACCTGTCGGAGATTTGAGATTTAAGGTGAGATACTTTATTATTCATTCAAAATATAGAGCAGCAGTGTTGCGTTAACGTGAGATTAATAGCAAAATATTACCCACTTGGGTGGCCGCATGGGTTAGGTCATCACTCTCGCATTAGACTAGGTGGAGATCCGGGTTTCAAACTAAGTTGCGTTTACTAGGGGTGCTTTTTTCCTAAATGGGAGTGAAAATATACCTAGAGGAGGGAGATTATTCTAAAAATAAGGGGGGTGGGGGGGTAGATTATTTCCACTGTGGAGAACGAACTCTCCACCAAAAAAATTGTGGACAAAATCAGTCCTGAACATAAGTATATGATTGGCTCTTAAGGGTTCAATTTTCATAGAAAGATCCTTCTAGAAAATAAGAATATATCATTTTTTTGCTACTAAAATTGATAGTTTACATATTTGTACGAATTATTTAAATTACATTTGAAATATCTATCAAAAGTGACAGCTGCAGATCAAATGGCCCAAAGTATGACTAATTGAAGGTAGATTTAGATAACTTATCTGTCAGATAAGGCCCTTCCTAGAAAATTATACTATAACGCTACTTTCAAGTATTCATGCATCATCTTAAGCTCATGTTCGATAGATATTATCAATGGTCTAACGCGTTAATCTTGTGTAGGACTAGGCTACCGGAGACGGAGAAATTGGGGTTCGATCCCACTCGGGTGCACTGAGGGTGATTTTTCCTAATGGTTTTAACGCCCCCTCAA
>JBCFYV010006777.1:0-10808 GCA_039000515.1 Timema cristinae | reverse complement strand
TTCATAAGTTTTAAAATTTGGGCCCACTGAGGTATAGTTTGGGGTGGTAGACCAAAACTAAGAAGTAGGATGATTGTCAAATATGCTAGTCACCAAATCTATCTTTAAATATATAGTATTATGGTTATAGGTTGATAAAACAAAAACAAAAGGTTAAGCATAAATTCAGCATTTCCCGGGCCGCGCGGGCTGGTATTTAAAAGGAAAAAGAAAAAAAAAACAAGATGTGCTTTGCTTGTATTTGAACGATTAATAAAAAATTCCCCTGGTGACAAGGGGGGACAAAGCAACACATTTCATGTTAAAACACTATGTCCCAAATATGACAAAATTAAAGATTTGTCCCAAAATGGTTAGCTGTGAAGCCATTCAAAAAGGGAAAAAAAACGCCTTTTCAACGCAATATTTACAATATTTTCCAAAAAGCATTTAATTTTCAAAAATGCTCTAGATTAGAAATTTTTTATCCCCAATTAATTTTAATCATTTTACGATTGACGGAAAAATGTGGTGTAATTTTCGTTTTTATAGCTGACTGTATCACAGATTTGAGGGGGTTTTGATGCAAGCTCTTAATATAATGGTTCAAGTTAAATAATCCATAAAACTACAACTAAAATCGTTTGCGTTTTTTTAATTAAACAATAATCAATTCCGTCGTTGTGTAAAAAATGTTTTTTTTCTTTGGTAGTATAATCCAAAACCCTTTATTTTTTTTTATCTAATTCTACTTCTTAAAAACAGTAAATTTGGGGTAATTTTCCACAGAGTTTCATTACCCCCTCCGGGGGAAATTATGTTTTAACTATGAAAAGAGGAGGGGTTTAAATTTAATTATTTTAAATAAACCCGTATCGCCCTGGCGAATATTGAAAAACTTTTAGGAAAAAAAAAGCTCAAAATCCAGCTGGGTTGTGCCCCCCCCCCGTGTGCCCCTATTTTTGGACTAGTGGCTTAACTTTAGTCAACGTACCGCCAAAAGATAGCGGCTTACTCCCCCTCAAACAAATTTTAGTTTCTGTAAAATAGCCCCGTACCCTCATTTATGAAAAATAATTACATCCAAAAATATTTATTATGTAAGAAGTCTGAAAAAAATAGCAAACTCGTGAACAATAAATTGTTTCGTGGTTAAACGAAGTTTGAGATAATGTCAACGCTGCAGGACCAGAAATTCCGACTCGTTCAAGCCCTTGGCCTTTGAAAGTTTTCATTCTGTCTGTAACTGCTGAACGGTTTTCCCCCTCCTTTTAAGTTTTTCCCGGTGATCCCAAATGAGGGGCGGGGATAAATTATTACTTGGAAAGGATAGCATGTACCTTATTGTTATCATTAATTTTTTAATTATATACATTCTTTTTTTTCATCTCTTGAAAAACAAACAAATTGTGTACCTTGGACCTATTTTTCCAAAGCCCCTAAGATTCAGGCCGATACCATGGCTCGATAGTCTTCTCACGTGGCGACCCTGGTGGACGATTTTAAAATTTATCAACGATAAAAAATTTTTGACGAATCTTTTGTTTTAGACATATGATTTCCAAGAGCACTGAGAAGTACACTATTAATAATCCTTTTTTTTTCGTTACCTTTTTAAAGGAGTTATTTGGTAAAAGCAAGATTTTTTTCCATTTTTTTTTAAGTACTTTTTTTACAACTATTGTGTGGTGGACCTGGGACCAAAAGGGTTTATCGTGAAATATAGATCAACGTATCCATTGTCTCTTTAATCAAATTTGTTTATTCAATTATAAAATTTTTCTCCCCTTTAGCATCAAACTAAAAACCCCTGAGGAGATTGTCACTCATCATTACTTGAAAGGTGCCTTAAAAGACCTTGAGCATGATGAGACCATTATTGTGTAAAAGGCTTACTATAGGTTTTTGCGACACATAATAAGAGGTGCCAGTCACCTTGTGATGCTGAGCGTTTTTACCCGGGACCACCGTGTCTGCACTGTGTGTCCTTGTTAGCGCTGGATCTCCGGTAGAAGGTTAGGGGAGAAGGCCCGGGGGGTCCGGGGTGTAACCGGCTCAGCGATAATGGTGTGGGTCCCTGATGATGGTCGGCCCTTTGGGAATCACGCTGTTGTCTACCCATCCGGACAGTCAAAACAATTGGGGTTTAAAATTGGGGGGGGATGTTAGACGAGGTAGTGGAAATTGTGCCATCAAAGAGGGAGAAAGGGGAGTTAAAAAAAATTTTGGGTTCTTTTCACCACAAACATAAAAAATTTTTAAAACAGTCTTAAAATGTGTGCATCGCTTTAACTATCCAATAGCCTATAGCACATTACTCAAGAGGTGGGATTGGGAAAATAGAAAATTTTGGGAAAGGTGAGAAGGGGAAAGTGGACCAAAATTTAAAAAAATAAAAATTATGTGGTCTCAAACGCTTCCCTTCCAGTACCCAAACATATTCAATAGATAAATTATTTAAATTATGCGGTAAAAAATTTTAAACTATAAAGGGCAATTAAAAATGGCGCGTTTGGGGGAAAAACGTTTTAAACCCGATGAAATTACGACTGGTTCCAAATTGGTAGTTTGGGAAAAGTTTGGGGCAGAAAAAATTAACCTGTATATTTGTTTTTGTGGTAAAAACTTTAATGGGGAGTTTACTGATAAAAACTTTAAAATGACAATTTTTAAAAAATGGCCCTTTAAAAATTTGATTTAAAGGGGATTTTGGGGAGTGTTTGAAGAAAAAACACGGTTTTTGTTTGGGTTTTAAAAAAATTCGATAAAAGGTTTTGTGATAAGGATTTTTTAAAAATTTTAAATTTTTTTAAAATCGCTTCCAAGGGTTTTTTTTTAAAAGTTTTTTGGAGAGTGTTTGATTAAACATGAATATAAAAGTTTTTTCTTTAGCACGTTTATACCCCTTCGTTATACGTTAGTATAATTACCTGATGATTTTAGGGGTTAGAAAAGGGTTTCATTTAAGGAAATTGTTGCACTGTATGGAGTGGCTGGGGAAAACCATTTAGGGGGGAAAACCCCCTCAAAACCCCCGAGGGAAAACCCTTTTCTTTCCCTAAAAACAGTCTAATAATTACGGGGGAAAGCCCTAGTCCTGGAGCCGCCCCGGGCAGGCAAAGGGTTTAAAAAGGTGCCTTTTTTCCCTCAAAAGAATGTCTATACAGTGAATGTTTTAAGTTTATCTTTAAAAATAATCCCGTTAATTTTTGAGACAGGATGTTAGTTCCATATCTACGTTTTTTAACTCCTCTTTTAACTCTTTCATTTTGTGAGCCAGATCCCTAAGAAGAGACCCCGTACACTTGGCGTGGGGTTTATCTTTAATTCTCACGTATGAGAAATGAGGTGGCGTATGGTCAAAATTGGAGGTTTGGGGTTAACTAAAACAAAAATAGTTTAAAAATTGATGCTACGTCCCCGGTTTTGCTGTGTGAGTCATGATTTGCGAAATGTCTTGTATTAAAAACAAAAAATTATTCGGGGATACATTCACTTAAAATAATCTCCAAAAATTTTCAACGGCTTTAAAAAAGATAGTGAAAAAAATTTTGGGAACCCTTTTTTAATACACAAATCAAAAGTATTAAATTTTAAATATTTATATTTGAAATACAATTTTAAAATGTAGAAAAACCTATTTACTGGTAATTTTCCCCTAGGGGGGCTGCAAAGTTCCAACGTTTATTTTTCTATTGTGGGGGCCAGTACTGACAATCAAAGCGTCAGGCTTTGCAATGGTTACAAAAAAAAAATAATAGCCCATCAAATTAGGTTTGTTTTGGGGAATAATTTAAAAGTTTGAAATTGGTAGGAAACTTGTTGAAGGCGTTAGAAAGAAAAAAAAAAGTTACTCCCCTCTTGGGAAAAAACCTCTTAATCAATAGTCATTTACCGCTAAACTTTCTATTTATGCAAATTTTGTTATTATAAAGTTTGAAATAAAATTTAAAAATCAAAAATTTTATGTCTTGTTTTGGTTGCAATGAATATTGCTCAGAAAATGAGCTTTTGGGACAAGGGTAAGCCAGAACACATTTTTAAATACGTCAATCTGGTTTTTTGTATGATTTACTCGTAAAAAAAATTTTCGCAAGGGTTTTTGGCCCAAATTTTGTTGAGGGGTAAATTGTATCAAATACGGTTTTTTGTTTATTTTTAAACTTGTGCTTATTTTAAAAAAGTTTACTAGATTACTGTGCGTTCGTATTTCAAAATTATTTTATAGCAACTTAAGGGACAGCTATTGGTGCGTTAAAAAAAAAAAATTTTCCCCCTTGGGCTAATCCACTGGTAAGTTCTTTTTATTCAAAAACAAGCAAATCTTGGTACGTCAGTGCCAACTTTATCGATTGTGTTTGATTTTTAGATTTAGTTAGGCCATGGCCATGGGATAGGATCAATTGTTGAATAGCGTGACAAGCTTTTTGACATTCACTTCTTTTTTCACATCCCCAATTTTCAGCCACATAAAAACAGAACTATAAATTTTTTTGGGGTTGGTTCTTCAGTTGTATAAATGACTATAGACCTTTTTTAGCTTTTTCCCCCCCCACGAATGCCCTTTCCTGTCTGTATTTTGGAGTTTGACGCGCGAGCAGAAAGTTGGAGGTATCTTTGACAAGGAAAAGTATTTTTATTTCCAACAAGTTTTTTGAAAGGCTTTCAAATATGTAGTGGTTGAGGCTTTGTTCTTTAAAATGAGGAAAATCGTCCTCTGCCTTTCTATTTCCCCATAGCTGTTTCTTGATCATAATATTGGAAAATATCTTTCAAATATTTTCGTTGTTGAGTAAGTTGATATTTTTGCTTTTATTTGCAAAAAAAAAGCTTTTCGCTGTATCGCAACCCCTAAAAAGCGTGGGTAAATATCATTAGTTATTTTAAATTTTTCAAAAGTTTTGAGTTTTCAAATTGGGAGAGCTGTAAAATTCTTTTGTTATGTCCCCCCGGTTTTTTTTTAAAATTAAATATCTTTATTTGGCGAAGAAAAAAAAATTTTTAATGGCATTTGGGTCCTATGAGAAGCTTTTTCTTTTGAAAAAATTTTTTTGAAAGAAATGTGTAAAATTTAAAACAATTCAGTTTTTTCCACAGAAACCCAAGGGACTTTTTTTATTTTTAAAATTTTTTTAATATTTTAAAAAATTAAAAATTTATTAATGAAAAATTTGAAAGGGGAATTCGTTGTTTTTTGAAAAAACGGTTCTCAAAAAAAAAAAAATTTTGCTTTGTTGCGTTGATTGTCCGTTTTGATTTTCCCCTATTTTTGGGTTTTTATTTCATTATCTGAGGAAAAATCAATACAACATTTTATCTTTGACCCTAGTATTTTTCAAAGTAAAAAAATTGGGAAAAATGTTACAAAAAATGCCCCTCCCCCTTGGTCTTTACAAAATTTGTAATTGATAAGCCCCAATTAAAACAAGTTGTATCAGTGAAGAAAACACCTTCTTAAACTTTTTTTAAAATATGATACATAATGATGTTTTTCTGCCCAAAACATTTTTTTTAAAAAATTTTGGGAAAAGGAAGCATTAAAGTGGGGTTTTATAATTTAAACCGGTTTTTAAACCTTGGTGAATGAGCGGGTGCAGAAAATTTTCTTTAAAAAGCAGGGTTAAATAAATTTTCTAAATCTCTTGTTTTTCCCCCTTTAAACCCTTATTTTTCATGAAGGGGAATTGGCTTTCCCCAATTAAAATGTTTTCTTAAAATTATTAAACAGGTTTCCCCATGTTTTAGTTTTATTTAATGTTTTTTTAACCAAATATTTTTGCTCGGGTGAAATTCAATGTCTTTTTTAGAAAATGAAAAAACTGATGGACACAATTTGGAAAAAATTTAAATTTTGGAAATGTCTTGTGCTATTCCCTTAAACTTTTCCCGCCCTCTTTTTTTTACCTATTTTTTAATATCGAAATGCCCCCCTGTTGGCAAATTTCTCAGTTTAAAAATTTACAATTTTTTTCCCCTACTGCCCCAATTGAAAACTCCCTTTTTCCCAAAAATACGTTTTTAGAATAGGGCCAGTGAACCCCTTTTTCCCTGGGTGATCCTTTTAAACACTTTTAAAAGGTTTTCATTATAGTTGTTTTTGGTTAACTACAAAACCCCACCCCAAACCTTTTTTCAAAAAAAAAAAATGGTGAAAAAATTTTTTTGTGAATTTTTTGGAACTTCCAGCCCGGCATGTATTGTTTTAATTTGAAAGGGAGGTTACAAGATTTTGGGGATAAAAAATGGGAAAATTTTAAAAAATTATTAAATATTGGTTTACACAATCTGAAAGAAACCCCAATTATCCCTTCGCCCTTTAAAATTTAAAACCCCCCTCACGATTTTAAAGCTAAAAAAATTTTGTACCATAATTGTTTTCTGTTTTTCCAGTTTTTAAAAGCCCTTTTCAAGTGATAAGAAAACTTCAATTTTTGGTTTTAAATAGTAAAATCACTTTGGGACATCGGCAAAATTAGGTGGAGATGTTTTTAAAAAACGATTGGGGTTTTTTTTTTTTAGTGTTTTTTTTAGAATTTTAAAATTTTTCTATTTATTTTTAAAAATTTAAAATTTCAGATAAAGAAAATTTTTCGAAATTTTTTTCTGAATTGTTTTTGGTTTGCTGGCCGAAAAACAAATAGGGCAAATGAGGCTAAAAGGGTTTTTTGTTGCTCACCCAAATTTTTATATAAAGGGGGCCCAAAATTAAAAAAAAAAAACATTAAAGGGTTATTCGAGGGGGAAATTTTTTTTTAAAAAAAATTTATTTTCCTTTTTTAAAAATTTTTTGGGAAAAGGGGTTTTGTTTTTGCTAAATTTAAAAAAAAAAACTTTCGATGGGCCCCAAATTTTTTTCCATTCGTAAAATTTCCCCTTATCTTGGGGGCCCCATTTTCAAAGTAAATTTTAAAAAAAAACGGTAAATAAAAAAAATTTTTTTCTTTTTGGGGAATTTTTTTTTTTAAAATTTTTTTTATAAATACCTTTTTTTCCCTTAAAAAATTAAAAGGGTTAAACAGATAAATGTTTTTTTTCGTTTTTGGGGGGGTTATTTTTTTTAAAATTTTAAAGGAAAAAGGGGTTTCAAAAGTAGGCAAAAATTTTTTTTTTTTTCTTTATAATGCCCTTCGCAAAAGTTCCTCCCAAAAATTTTAAAAAAATGTATGAATTTTTCCTTTAAATTTGGGCCCAAAAATATTGTAAAAATTTCTTTGGTTTTTTTAAAAAAAGGCGGTTTAAAAATTTATGGGAAAATAAAAAATTTTGACAAAAATTTAAAAATTTTTTTGGGGACCCTTGTTTATAGGTGATTACGGGGATCCCCTTTTTTGAAAAATTTTCCCAAAAAATTTAAAAAAATTTTTCGTCGACAAGGGGGAAAGATTGTTTTATCTATGGGGGCCCTTTTTTTTTATTTTTTTCCTAAGCGATGAGCAAGATGTAAATTTTGTCAGGCTTTTAAAATTGGGGGTTGATTTTCCCTTTTTTTGTTTGGGAGTACCCCCTTTTTTTTGGGGAAAAATTTTTTTGGTATAGTTCAATGCTTTTTTTTTAAAAATTTGAGGGACAAATTTAAAATTTCGCTTTTTTAAAAAAAATGTTGAATTTTATTTTTTTATTTAAAGGAAGTCCTTTTTTTCCCCCCTGGGTTTTTGCCCTTTTTTATTTATTAAACTGGCCAAAATAAAATGGGGGACTTTAGGGGAAAAAGGAAAAAAATTTTTTTTTTTGAAAAAAAAAAGTGGGAAAAAAATTTTTTAAAAAAAAATTTTTGTAAAAGGGGAAGGTTTTAAAAAAAATAAAAAATTAAAAGGTTTTGTTTTTTTTAGTATGACGTCACATTTTTTATTGGATTTAAAAAAATTTTTTAAGTGCCCTGCCAGAAAATTTAAATTTTCCCCCGGGAGTGTTTTAAAGGGGGCCCGTAAAAAGGAAAATTTTTGGTGGTTTAATTTTTCGGGGTTTCCCTTTTTGTTTTGGGAGTAATGACGTCTTTTTAAAAAAGTTAAACCCCCCAAAAATTTTATGATTTTAAATGAGGGGGAAAAAAATTACTAGAAAAAAAAAAAAAAATAGAAGTTTTTTAAACTTTTAAATTTTTTTAAAAAAAAAAAAATCCCTTTTTTAAAAAATTTATTATTTTTTTTCCAAAAAAAATACAAAAAATTTTTTTTCAGGGGGTAAAAATTTTTAAAAAATTTTTTTTTGGGTTTTTTTCCCCAAAAAAAAAACTTTTAAAAATTTTTTGGGGAAAAAATTTTTCTCAAGGAGTTGTTTTTTCAGTGTGAAACGATTTTATGAAAAAAACTCCGGAAAAAAAAAAACCGGGGTTTTTAAAAAGAGGAGGGGGTTTTTTTTTGAGAAAATTAAAGGGGCCCCAAACCAAATTTTCTTTTCTCAAAAAAAATTTAAATTTTTTGAAAAAACCCCCCCCTTGATTAAAAAATTTTTTTTAAATTTTTTTAATTTCTTTGAAAAGTAGGAGTTTGAAATATTAATTACTTTTATATACATTTAAAAAAGAAAAAAAAAAAACAATTTTTTTTTCCCCAAAAAAATTTTCCCTTTAAAATTTTCATTTTAGTTAAAAAAGTATAATTATGGGGTTTTGGGGGGTTTAAAATTAAAATTTTAGGGAAAAATTTTAAAATTTAAATTTGGGATTTGTCAGCACCCCAAATTCCCTTTTAAAAATTAAAAAATATTTTTTGGATTTTTTAACATGGTCAATTTTTTTTTGGGAAACAAATTTTTAAAAAAATTTTGGTTTTAAAAAAAAGGGGCCCAAGGGTTATTTTTTTTAAAAAGGGTTTAAATTTTAAAACCCCTTTTTACCACCCCTGGTGTTTTTTCGTTAAAAAAAAAATTTTCGAAATTGTTTTTCCCCCTTTTAAAAATTTTGGGAAAAAAATTATTAAATTTTTCATGGGGTCTTGGTGATTTGGGAAATTTTTTAAATTTGGGCCCCTTTCCTTTTAAAAAAATTCAAACCAAAATATATATATCCCCATGAAATAATAAAAAGACGAAACAAATTTAAAAAAAAAAAAAAAAAATTTTAAAAATTTTTGGGGGTTCAATCAGATCCTCAATTTTACGACGTTTTAAAAGTTTTAAAAGGGGGACTGTTTGAACAAAAAATTTTTTTGGGGTAGTTTTTTTAAAATTCTAAATGTTTTAAAATTTCCCATCGTATTTCTGAAAATTCTACCTTAAGGGTTAAACAAATCCAGTATACAACTTTCTAATTAGATTTTTTACCCCCGCTCAAAATTTTATTCAAGTTTATTTCTCATAGCATTAACAATCAAGTCATTTTATGGGGGACAAGGCCCACAACGGGTTTTTTTCAAATTTAAATTTTCAGAAGCATCGGCTATTTGGGTAAAGTTTGGTTGATGGGTTGTATTGAGCTTTGGGGGGTTTTTCAAGAGGGGACCTTTTTTCAATTTTCTTTATTGTCCTTGTATTAAAAGTCCCCCAACAATGTTTAAATAATATTGTTAATCATTCCCTTTTAGTGATCAAAATTTAAGCAGGAAATTGGGGGAAAAATGTAAAACAACAAATTTTTTTAAATTGTATATTTTATAATCAATAAACCCAAAAAACCCAAAAATTTTTTATATATAAGTTCTTTATTTTATCGATGCAACAATTTAAGAAGGGGTGTAGTTGGGAAAATTTTGGAAAAAATTTTACAAATTGTATATTAAATATATAAAATTTTACATTATAATTAATTTATTTAAAATCTAAATTTAAAATTTATATTCCCTTTACATTTAAAATTTACAAATGTACTTTTGAAAATTTTGGACCCCTTTTGAGGGGGGGGGCTTGAAACATTTCTTTGAAAAATGTGATATGAAATTTTTATGTTTTATCTTTTGGTTTTTCTCTGTAATTTCACCTACTTTTATTTTTTCAGTTTAAAAAAACTTGCTGTTCAAGATTTAAATTTTAAGTTCTTTATCTTTTCCCTTTTATTTTTTTTAAAATTTAAAAGGGAAACCTTACTGCTTTGCTTGTGCTTTAAAGTTGAAACAATTTATCCCCCTTTAAATCAGACCAAGGGATTCAATTCTATAAACTCTCCCGGATTAAACAAATTTTTTTAAAATTGTATTTTTTTTTTAAACCCAAAAAACCAAAATAACCCAATAAAATATAAAAGTTCAAAATTTTTTGAGAGGATCCAATTGTTAAAACAGGATGTTGTTAGGGGAAATTTTGAAAATATTGTAAATTATATTTTTAATAATTTCAATATTACCTTATAATTAATTTAAATATCTATTAAATTATATTGTTTTTCAGAGCCAAAACAGCATGAGGTACTCCAAGAAACAAAATTTTACAACTTTTCGTTTAAAAATTTTTGGGCAGTAGTTTTATGATGATGATTAATTGAATCATTTCTCCCCAACCCAAAAGGGGATACGTAAAATTTTAATTATTCCCGGATGCTCTCTGTAAAACTTTAATATTTTATTTCCCCCAAAAAAACTTGGCTGTTCAAGGGGGTAATTTTTAAATTCTTTATCCCCTTATATTGTTTTACAATTAATTTGACCCTACAAAAACTGCTTTGCTAGTGGTGAAAATCGAAACAATTACATCCCCGCTAAATCAGACCCCCCGGTGATTTGATTTTTTAAACCCTTTGTATTCCCCGTCGACAGGGCAATTATCTTGATGAATTTTTAAACCTGTGTCAATAAAAAAATTTTTTTTAAAATTCCCGATTTCCCCTTTAATTATGGAAATAAAAAAGTAAATCAAAACTATTGTAAATTGAAAATTTAAATTTTTTAAAAATTTTCATT
>JBCFYV010006776.1:0-53523 GCA_039000515.1 Timema cristinae | reverse complement strand
ACTCTACAAATACTTGTAATTTTTTAAAAAAGTAAAAATTAAAAATTGTTTAATTTTTAATTATTTAAAAACCCGGGCCGTTTTTCCCTTAAACAGGGAACCCAATTTTTTTAAACCCCCAAAAAGTTTTGATAGGGAAACCTCTTTAAAAAAACGCGTCATAGGGCCCAACAAAATTTTAATTTTCCAGAAAAAAGTTATCGGTATTTAAAACCTCCCGTTTAAAAAAATGTGAGGGTATATATACATTTTATCTGAACAATTCTATAATAAGCCAAAGACAGTTTTATTCAGAGAAAAAGGAACAAAATGTACTCAAATGGGGTAAAATTAGTATTTGGAATAATCGTTTATGGATTAGCACCTGACATTGACAAATATGTTTCAAATTATCTATTAGAATCACATGGAATAAATAATAAGTGTTTTTAAAAAAAAATAAATCAAAGGAAAGTGAAACAAAGCTTCTAAATTGGTTTTAAAATACATATTTTAAAGTAAAATGTTCTAATAGTTCAGAGACAAACTTTATGAAGCAGTTTTTCACCCTATACAATATTATTCAAACAAAATGGTAGAATATTATTTTCTAATTCCATTTCTTTTTTAAAGAACAACTAATGTTTTAACAACACTCGAAAAAGTTCCCTTATAGTTGTAAAAGTAAATCTGCTTTTTTAAAAACCCATTCTATTTGTTTTTGTTTTTTAAATACCATAGGACAAACACTTTATTTAACGGAGAAACACTCACAACAGTGATAACGTGGGAAAAGGCGTAAGTCTCATCTTGTCTGGTTTGCCGATGATAGAAAGGTCAAGGCTTGAATCCCAGATGGGTCTACTGAGATAGTTTGCTAAAATGGTTTCCCCTTTTTCCCCTTCAAGCAATTGTGAATACTCTTCTATAAATTATACCTCCCACATCCTTACCACACTAGGGGAAGTCGATGAACAAAAAAAAATGCTTAAATTTTATTAATGTGAATTACATTTAAATTGCTGTAAATGAAATTAAATTGGAATCTCAATAAAAAATACTTTATGTATATTTTTTAGGTAAACGATTTAAGTCAATTTCATTAAGAGTGGACTAATTCGCATCGGCAAGCACGCAGGCCAAGGCGTTATCTTGTTAAATTGCTTTGACAGTAACGGGGGTGGTAGGAGCTGGAAGCCATATTTGGTGTACTGAGTTATTTTTTTCTTATATAGCTTTCCCAAAAAAATGTGGGGGTACTTTACTAAATTTTAATTTCCTCATACTTACCTAATTAATTTAAATACGCATTCAGCACAGACGGTGGCAAGGAGTGGTGCATAAGAAATGAAATAACAAGCAAATAAAAAAGGTATTTAAAGATATCCTTTTCAAAAAAAATTTATAGAAAATTTAAAATTGAAAAGGGATTCAAATTTTTTTAAAAATTTTTTTAAAATTTAAATTTTTTTTAATATGCATTTTTTAATATTTGGGGGAAAGAAATTTTTTGATAATATTTAAAAGAAATGTTTCTGTTTTTTTTTATGTTTTTGCGTATTACTGTGTATTTTTAGGCTTTACTTTTAAATATGGTTGTTTTAACTTGATCACCAAGGAAAAAATAAATTTTCCCAAAACCCAAGGGGAAAATTTGAGGGTTAAATCTTTTTGTTTTTTAAAAATTATTTATATTTATTTCTAGATACGTTGGGTTTTTAAATTTCATTATTTGTTGACGGAATTTTTTCTTTAGTAAAAAAGGTTTTCACTTTGAGATGCTCTACGATCTTAAATTTTGGCACAATAGGGGATTAAATCATACCAACAAGTAACAAATGAAAACTCTACAGGGGTTTTTTTTAAATTTTTTAAAATATATTTTTTTATAATCAAACAAATTTGTTTAAAATCAAATAAATTTAAAGCATGAAAAACCCCTTTTTTTTAAAAAATAAGAAGAGTGGGACATACTTTAAAAATTTAAAAATTATATAAATGGGGGACTCTATATTTTTTAAAACAAATGGTGTGGGAGGGGGAAAAGGTAAGTTTTTCAAGGAAGTGCACAGGGGGGGGGGAATTTGGAAAACCAAAATTTTTAAAAATAAAATATAAAAAACCCCCAAAAAAGGAAACTTGCGGAAAATTTAAACCAAAAAATTGGGGTCACGGTTATTTCCCGTACATAACGAGCTTACCTTTATAAAACGGGGCCCAAAATTTGTGGGGAAAAATAATTATAACTACATACATAGTTATCGATCAAAAATTCTTTCCCAAACCCCAAAATTTTTTTAGTTTTAACATTTTGCATTTTAAGGGTTTTTGTTAAAAAATAAAACGATTTAACAAATATATACCTACAATATCTTAGGTACATTAGAATTAAGATTTTAAATTTTTAAAACCCTAAAAAAGGAATGAGTTTAGAAAAAAAAAAAATTTGGTTGTATAGTTCTTTTTTTAAAAATTTTTTTTTTTTAAAAATTTTAAACCCTTAAAAAAATGTGGGAAATTTATGAAAAATAAAAATCGTAATTTGTAAATTTTTTTTGTTTTTAAGAAAAAAATCCAAAAAATTTTAAATTTAAAATTTAAAAAATTTTTCCCCCAATAAAAAATTCGATCAAACCAAATTTGAAAATACAAAAAAAATATTATTTATTTCAAAATAACCCCAATGTTTCACAGCCCAAGAAATTAAAGGGTTTAAATTTGCTCCAATCAGACTTTGGAAACCATGAACTCAAAAAGTTCACTGTTGCACTTAAAAAATTTAAGGTAACGGCCCCTATGCCAAATTTTTTGAGTAGTTTATCCAGCCACCCTAATTAAACCCTATCGCTTTCGGGTTTTCTTCCTAATTTTGTTTTTCATTGGTTTTGTTTCCATGGGGTTTTGCCATTTACTTTCCCTTGAACGGGGTTAAAAGATTTTTTCCTTTTCCCACTGCTTTGGTCCGGGCTAACAAAAAATCAAGACCTTTGATTCCCTCAAACCAATGTCCTCTTATAAAGACGGGTTGTAAATCATAATTATTAAATTACCCCCTTATAAACTAACCACCATTTTGGGAACAAATTTCTTTCCTAAGCACTCTTTTTTTCCAAAAACTCAAAAATTTGTTTTTCGTCATGCGGGGTTTTAAATTTTACCCCGTTTCACACCCATAAAAGAAAAACCCGGTTTTAAATTTTATTGTTTGAAAAAAATTTTTGAGTTTTAAACTCCTTTCTGGACAGCAGGCGAGAGTCCAAAATTACTAAACAGAATAATAAAATACATTTCTTAACTTATTTTTTTTCCTAGTTTAACTCTTATATCTTTATTGCTATTTAAAAAATTGTTCCAAAATTTTTAAAACCTTTTACCCCTTTCTAAATGTATGTTGTACACGTAACATTAAATTGGTCGTCCTTAGTTTTTTATGTGTGATCATATACTTATTTCCTTTTTCACGTTCACTTTTTAAACTCTTTTCCTTACAAACCCCTCTAGAAACCCATTTCTGCAATTTTTTAAACAGTTCCCCAAACTTTTGCCCAAAAAAATCAAAATTTCATCTGCTTATCCTAATAACTGAAAATTGTATTTTTAGTGTCCCCTTCCCAAAACTTTTTTTCCCATTATCCAAATAGCCCACTTTGGGGGATGGTTTAAAAAAGAAGGGGGAAAAATTTTAATCTCCTTTTTTTTAACTCCTTAGTTTTTTGGGAAATTTATCTGTTTAAGTACATTTTCCCCAAACTCTCCGCGCTTTTAAAATCAAAATTCCCTCAATTAGTTTTGACCATTTTGGGGGGGGATATTCAAATTTAACAAAAAATTTTATACAAATCTTTTAATTTAACTGTTTTAATCAAATTTTTAAAATTTTTGTAAAAATTAAGGGAACCCTTTATGTGGTATTCAAATTTTAAAAAAAAAATTCCCAAATGGTGGGTATCTGACCCTTTTTTGATATATTCGTCAAAAACCAACCTGATAAACCACCAATTTTTTCCCTTCTGAAAAGGGCTTCATTTTCTTTAAAAATTAATGTTTAAAAAACCCTTAAATCATGGTGGGAATATTGAGCAAACCCTATACCCTATAACTAAAACTCTGTTTTATTTTTCCCTTTTAAATTGAAAATGGTTATAATAATCCCTTTCCCCTTTCCATTCTTGGGGCCAACACCTAAATGGCCCCATATAAAAAACATATAATTTTAAAAAATTTTATTTTTACTTTTAACCCCCTTCTTTTCCCAAACTCTGCGGGAAACTTCCCGGGTTTTTGGGATCTGGGACAAGGGTTTCGAAAGTATGGATTTGATACTCCCAACCAACTCGAAATTCCCTTCCCAGAATATTAAAAATATCCTTGAAGTTTTTGGTTCCCACCCTTTTTCAAAACTCCTCGTATCTGCCATTATTTTTATTTTAAAAACAACTTTCATTAAAAATTGGGCCTAGCCTGATAACTTTTCCTGAAACCGTTAATCCCTTTATTCAATTTCCCTTGATATTTTTTATTTTTGTTTTTTTTGTTTATATTTTCGCAAAATTTTCCCTTTAAATCCCTCTATACTTTTGTTTTCAATAAATCACGGCCTTCCTTTCTGTATTGTAAATGTGTTTAAGTTAAAACTTTTTTAGGACTTTCAAACCAATGAAATTTTTTATTTCCCCTTCTTTCTATGACTTTTGAACTTTTTGATTTTTCCAAACCCATGGTTTTTTTTCCAAATCTTTTCAAAAACCCCAAACCCCCTCTTTGCTACATTTCTAGGTTATTCTGACGTTTTCCCATTGTTTTTTGGGTTTAAAATATTTCCCCCATAATCTTTGATAACACGGGGCCCAGAAAACCTTTTTAAAAAATTTTAAATTTTTGTTTATATATTCTTACTTTCCCCACCATCTGTCAGCTTTTTAATATATATATTTATAAAATATATATAAATATAAAATATATTATATATTTTATAATATCAAAATTTTTCTAACCTGCCGCATGTTTTCCCCTGTTTTGTTACTGATAGCCCTTTCCCAAAAAGTTTTGTTACTACTAAATGGGGGGTTTTGAATCGAAAATTTGTTTTACCTGATTTCGAGAAGACGGGGTTAGGGGCGTCTTTATCTTTTTAGCAAGTAAACTTTTTGATTATTGTTTCCCCTTGGGAGGTCAAAGAGTTTTTTTATAAACCCTTACGCTTGAACCCAAAATTTTTCACAATAAGGTTTTTTAAAATTGGCAAAATTTATCAATTTTAAATTCCATTATTTTTAAAATGACGTCATGAAAGCTTTCCTTTTTCCTATTGAAAGCCTAAAAAAATTTTTTCCCCTTCGCTTTTTTTGCACCACCTATCAAAAATCTCAATTTTGGTAAGTTGGTAACTGTTAAAACAAGTCCCATTAAACTATTTTTTTAAAATTTTTTATTTGTGTCTTTGAAGGACAACGTTTTTTGTTATGCCGTATTATGGGGTCCCGGGCTCCCACTATCCGTGACTTTCCTATTCGTGGGGAAAAATTTCTTGTTCTTAACGGGCTGCTTACCTTTCTGCGGATAAGAAACCTTTTTCCTGAGCTATGTTTTTGTTTCGTTCCTCCATAAAAAAAAAAACGTACTCCCCCAGATTCTACCCTTCTATAACCTGACCAGCTTTTCCTCTTATACAGCCAAAATATTTAATTAAACCCTATTTTCTTCTTTCCACTCATTAAACTGTAGCGCTAAACCTATATAAGCTACAAAACAGTCCACATCCCAACCCTAATCCCCTTCCTTTCCCTTTACATGATTTTTCCCCGAAGTATTTCCCCCCCCGGATTGGGGGATTAGTTTATGCCGGGAAATACTTTACCCCAGGTACGAAATTAGAAAAACTTTGGGTTTTTTCTTGATGGGATTTTTTTTTTTTTTTTTACAGGAGAGTTTCTTCACCCCTTTAGCCCCCCCCCAAAAGTTTTTTACCACCCCTATGGGCTGTCAGCGACTGCTTATTCAACATATTTGCGGCTCCCCTTTCAGTTCTTAAGGGGCCCCTGGGGGACGTGCTGTCCCCCTTTGTGATAAGGACCCGGGCCAAAAATTTGTACATTTTTCATATTTTTTAGAAAATATAGATATAATTTCTACTAAAAATTCACCAGGAAAAATAGTTTTTTGACTGTTTAATTTAAACCGATTCTCAAAAATTAATTTAAAACTTCTACTACATGTTCAGTTTAAGGGGTTAGTGTACCTGATTTTAAAAAAATTTTAAAATTTAATTTTATACAAGAGAATTTTTTATTTTTATTAGTATAATTACTAAAGTTTGCTGTATCGACTAATGAAGAAAATAAAATTTTTAAGGGAAATTTAAAAATAATTTTTATTTAAAATTTTTTCCCAAAACAGGCTTCAGGCAGTTTTATTCACTTTGAATTTTTTTTAAACCTTAAAAGGTAAGTGCTGGGTTTTGTGAAAAATTTTTGGCCCCTTTTCCGATAAATTAACTTTTTTAGTTTCATCTTTTTTGGAGAGCTTGCCCGCTAAAAAATTAAACCCTTTTTTATTAAAAAAAATTTTTAATTTTGGTGCCCATTTCATTTTCTCAAATAGGTTTTTGAGATTTTTTGTTTTTGTATCCCCAAAAAAAATTTTAAATTTAGTAGTACAACAAAAAAACCCTTGGGAACGTTTTTTTATCCCGATTGAAAAGGCAACGAACCCAAATTTCCCAGTAATAAGTTTTTTTTCCCTTACCGGGATTTAAAATCCGGGGGTTTTAAAATAAAAACAGGAAGATTATCCTACGATTGAGCAAAGAATAGGAAAAAATTTTTTTTATTTTTTGGGGAAAATAATTTAAATTTTTAAAAATCTACATCATATTTTTTAGGGGTAAATTTTCTCACTTCTTTTTTTTCTATATTTTGTTTTTTTTTTGTTTTCAAAACCCCAAGGGGTTTTCCCCATGTGTAACAACAGTAGGCCCATGGAAGTAAGTGCTTTTTAAAAAAAGAGTTACATACCCCCTTTACTTTTAAAAGAAAATTTTTTACTAATCAAGTATCATAGTTTTACTCGGGCAGGACATGCGAAAAAAAAAAGGAGAATATAAAACCCTTTTGTCGGGGTTTTTCCTGGAAAAAACCCAATGGTAAGCCCTTTAACGAAAGAGGGGAAAGTAACATTAAAAGGGGACATGAAAGAGATGGGGTGAAAGGGGGGGGCGGATAAAGCTAGCTAAAAGATAGAGATTTTTGTTGTTTATTTTTTGTAAGTGGGGCACTGAACTTTTGATCCTAGTGCCTTTTAAAGGGAGAAAAAGTTATTATTATTTTTAAATTATTATTAAAAAAAAAAATTTAATTATTAGAAACCGCGTTTTACTACCCGTTCGGGTTATACGCACTTACGCAAAGGGTTTAAGGGCAAGGTAAATTGTGAGATAAAATTGGAGGCCCCTACTTTTAAAACGTGGAATCCGAACCAGGGTGGGGCTGGAAAATTCCCCCACATTCAAAAGGGATCCCTTTGGGTCGAGGTAAGGAAAGGGGTTTTTTGGTAATCGATAAATCTGTCCCAAAAAACGAGGATTAAAACCCCACCGCCGCACAGAAGTTTTGCACCTTCCCCCCTAGCCCAACCAGTCCCCGACCATAGAGTAAGTAATAAAGTGGGGAGAAAGGGAAGTAAATAAAAGTGGCTTTTAAAAACACAAGCAAAATTTTTCTTCATTCAACAATTAAAAAACCCCCTCGGGGGCGTATTTTAGCAACGCGCTATTTTCACTTTAAATTAACCCCAAAGGGAGGGGGATAAAAGGGTTTTCGAGCCCAGCGGGTCTCCCGAGGATGTTTTTCCTCCAATGGTTTCCCATTCTTTTTCGACTAAATGCGGGTTTAAAAATACCCTCTACTTTTTTTCCCGCCTCATCCCTACTTTTCTAGAGTAAAATGATAGTGATGTGTAAAAACCCAAGAACGGTAAGAAATTAAGCTTTAATAAAAAAAAAACAAAAACTAGATTTAAAAGAATATTTTTGTAAACGGCGCATGTTTCCGTGTATATTTGCGTGCAAATACAAACCAAAATCACTGACGCTTCAGACGAGCTTGGTTCTAAAATTGAAAAAAAAAAGTTCCGGGGAAAGATTCTCCCCAAAACCAAATTACCCCAAATTTGTTAAAAATTGGAGCAAAAATTTGATAGTTTTGAGTGTTAGATAAATTTTCATAACCCCTGACAAGAAAAGCGCAGTTTTTCTAAATTTTCTTTCGGGGGAAAAACCAATAATTTTTTTTATTTTTATATTTTTTAAAAGCAGCTATATCAAAATAATAAATTTTATTTTTTGGGTTGATTAAAAAAAATATTTTATTCTTCTTCAACAAAACTTTGAAATATTTTTTTAAAATAAAAACCCCCAAAGAAATTTTTTCTCACTCGCTTTGCGAAGGATATGGTTGTAGTAAATATTCCAATTTTGAAAAAATTACGTTTTTTTTTTGTCTATAGTGAAATTATTAACAAATTATTTCTTGAAAGGGTTTTAAAAGAGGGGTTTAAAGTTGCAGACATTTAAACGATTTTTTACATAGAAAACGACGTAGAGGTTGTAGCTCAAATTTTATTCCATTTTATTTGGGGTGATTTCCAAATATGGTTTGTAATTTTTAATTTTTTCCTTTACTTATCATGACAAAGGGCAGGTGCTTTTTTAAAATTTTTCCCTTTCCTCATTTTTTCCCCAATTATTAACGCCTTAAAAGCATTATTTTTTAAAACGTGGCGTAAAATTTTTTCCTTATGGGGGAAGTTTTTCTAGAAATTAAATTAAGCTTTTGTTGAAATGAAATTTTTTGTATTGAAAATTTCAATTTTTTTATTTTTAAACCGACACCTTGGAAAAAGAATTTGAGTTTGGATCTGGGAAATCGAGATTTTGAGGGTTTAAATTTTCCCGGTTTCTTTGATTTTCTGAAACCCAAAAATTTGGTTTTCGCAATCCCATCTGTCTGTACCTTTACTAGAGCTGAAACTATTTTACCGTTTGTGCTAAAATTTGGGCCCTTTAGGGGTTTTGTAAGGCCCCAAACCAAGGGTTTTTTTTAAAAATTAAAGATTTTTTCCCTTTAAAATTTTAAAGGGGTTAGTTTACTGAAGGGTAAAAGTTAAAAAATAAATTTTCTAAAAAAATTCACATTTAAATTTTATATCTAGAAATTTTTTAAATTAAAAACAATTTGGGAAAACCCCTCATTTTACAAAGGAAAATTTAAATTTTGGGGGGAAAATTTTTAAAAATTTATTATAATTTTCTTCGCAACTATTTGATATGCAAAAATTTGCTTATAATTGTTAATTTTGGTATTTTACTCTGAAGTTAAAAATTTTTTATTTGAAATTTTTTTTTTTATAAAAACCAATAATTCTGAGTAAAAGAAAATTTAATAATATACAAAAATAATTTTTTTTTTTTAAAATTTTTTAGAAATTTTTTTAAATTTCAATACCAAAAGTAAACATTTTTTTTATTAAAAGTTCAAAATTTATTTTTTTTTTACCCTCTCCTCTGAATTAAAAAGTTTTTTTTTTTGCAAAAAAAAATATTAAAAACAATTGAATTCGAGAATTTGGGGGATGAAACTTTTTATGACCCTCCCCCAAAACCCCCAAAAAATTTTTTCCACGAACCGAGTCTAGGTTTTTTTCTCGGCCTAAACCGGGAAACCTTTTTTCCCAAATCAAATGGGGCTTGATATTTAAGAATTTTTAATAAGGTTCCTAAAAGGGTATTTTTTGGAAGTAAAAACCCAACCCTTTAAATTTTAAAAAAGGATTTAAACCTAGAGATCGGGAAAAAAAAAAATTCCCGCCCTTAAAGTTAAAAAAATTTTTGTTTTTAAATTTATCTAGGCACTTTTGTAAATTACAAAAAAAAAGGAAATTTTATTATTTTCTTTGTAAAAAAAATTTTACACTGCGGGGTTGGCAACCCTTTTAAAGGCATGAAGAGCTTTTTTTTAAAAAAGGGGTTTTTTAAATTTGGGGGGTGAAAAAAGAAAAATGCCCGATTTTTATTTTTAAATTTTTTCACATTTTTTTATGTTTTTATTAGTTTACAAGATGATTTTATAAAATTTTTTAAATGTAAAAAAAAAAAATAAACCCTAAAATTTTTTTAATAATATTTGGGCCCCACGTCTTACTACCCTTGGGGGTTTTTACGCTTTAAGAAACAATTACGTTTTTGGAATTTGGGGGTTTGGGGAATTGTTGAATTAGGGGAAAGGAAAACCCGCATTTGCGTGGAGGGAGAGTGAAAAACCCTTTTTTGGGAAAAAAACCCAAACCCTCAGTTACTCAAACGAGTTTCAAACCTCGATCTCCCCGTCCTCACAGTCGAGCTTAACAAAACAACGCGTTAGCCAACTACGCCACCGAGGGGGTTAACTATAATATTGGGCGCATTCAGTTTTAAAATTTATCTGTGCCTAAAATTATGGGGCCCATGTTAAAAAAGGGGTTTATTTTTAAAAAATTTTTTTATGAAGATACAAAGGGAAAAAAAAACCATTTAAGTCTAATGGTGGGTAGTTTAACAGAGAAGCTTTTTTCAAATAATACCCCGATAAAATCCTGTTATTTATCGAAAAAAAAGTTTTAAAACAAAAATTTACTAGATTACACAATATATGGCGGGCGCCTAAAATTTGTAAAAAGGGGGGCCTAGGGGAGCCAATTTCCCAACCACTGACTTAAGTTTTCCCTTTTACATAATTCTAATCATTTTTCCCCGGGCAGCTTTTGAGATACAAAAAACTTTCATAGAAAAGGGTTATAGGTTTTATTCCTATTTTTTAAATTTAGCTTTTGCGCTTTTTTAACCCGTTCGCTTTTATATGCTAATGAAACTAATTACATAATGGTTTATGGTTTTTAAAGGGGTTATATTTTTTGGGGAAATTTACCCCAATTTTGTGGAAGGGGGTGGAGAGAGTGAAAAACCCCATCCTCAGTACATTTCATCCAAGTTTTTAAAACCTCGATCAAACCCTTCATGGCAGTTAGCTTACTGGAGAATAGTTCCTTTAAGACCATGTGGCCCACCCAAGCGGGTGACAATATTAATAAAATAAGGTTTTGTGTCGTCCGCTATAAAAGTCGAATGTCTCTTTTGGAACAAAAAGGTCTGCCTTTTAAAAGATTAGGCCCCTGAAAGACCTCAAAAACGAAAATTTTTAAAATTTTGTATTTTATTTTTTTAAATTTAAATTTAAAAAAATTGGGTAAATTTTTTTAAAAAAAAATTAAGATTTTTTATGTTGTTCAAAGCAAATTAAACTTGCCAGGGTTAACCCTTTTAACCCTTTTGAGTAGCTCCCCGGTTTAGACAAAACCCTGGATACTTCTGGATTTAAAAATATAAACTTTTAATTAAAATAATTCTATAAAACCCAAAATATTTTCCAAGATTTTAAACTAAGTACCCTATTTTTTTAAATTTGATGTTTTTAAATGGGAAAGTTGTTTTTTTATGCTAACTTTTCTCAATGTTTCTGCAAAAGGGTAAAAATTTTTTTTTTTATTTTTAATGGTTTTTTTGAGAAAACTTTTTTTTTAAACTTTATTTTTTCTGCAAAAATATCTGTTTTTCGTTTCCTTTTATCTTACGGTTTAAGTAAAAAAACTTCCACTTTTTTTAAAAGAAGTGAGAAATTGTGAGTGGTGTACCTTTGTCATTTTTTTTTTAAACAGGGAAACCCAATTTAAAAGGGGAATAAAAAACAATATTGTTAAGGTTTTTGATGACACTCTGGACAAAAACCATTCTATTTTTAATTTTAATTTGTCGTAGATGAATATTTTGTAAATAATGGTGGTTGATTTCCGGGTTCAAATTTAATTCATTTTTAAATTTTTTTTTAAAACATTTTAAAAAATTTTTCAAATGGTGCCCTTAAAGGAAAAAACATTTTAACCAAATTTTCCATTGATTCAATAACAAACAAAAAGTGTTTGGGGTTTTAAAAAAAACATTCATAAAAACCAAAAATTTTTAATTTTAAATTTTAAAGAAAAGGGTTACAATTTTTAAATTTAAATTTTTTAGGTAAATTAATGGCTTTTTTCTGAATCGACTGATTATATCAAAAAATTTTTTTATGTTTTAAGAAAAATTTTAATTTAGAACAGCACAACATTCTTTCCCCCCCCCCCCCACCATTAATTCATCACTGTGAAGGGTAAAGGGACATTGCACCAATGATACGTTTTTTCGGCCTTGTCGGGAAACAAAACCCCGGGAAAACTTTTATTTTTGTGGGAAAACACACGTTTCCCGACTAAATTTAAAGGGTTTTGGCCCAACTGATTAAATAAAACCCCCTCATTTTTAGGCCCCGAGCTAAAGGCCTTTCATCTGTTCAGATTTCCCGGGCGGGGAAGGAAAAGGGGTTCGAAACGGGGCTAGGTGTACTGAGAATGTATTTCCAAAAATTTAATAACCACTATTTTTTTAAAAAATGGGGTAAATTTTCTCTAAAAAATTTTTTCATCCAAATTTCTTTTGTGGTTTTAAAAGTGTACAACACGATTGGGTAGAAAAACGTGCTAAAAAAATAGACCTAAGATTTTTTTAAATTTTTTCATGTGTTTTTGGTGTATGTATATAATATAAAATATTTATATTTAAAAAAATTTTTTTATGTGCATATAAACAAAAACCTAAAAAGGAACCCTTTAAAATAACCCAAACCCCAAAATTAAAAAAAATTTTTATATTTTTAAAGGGTTTTTAAACCTAATATGAAAATACAATGTATATACCTTTTACACCCAAAATTTAGATGGGTGGGAAAACCTTTTTTTTGGCTTTAAGAAATTTTACTAAAACTTTTTTGCACAATTTTAACGTCCAAGGCCCTTTCGGTCTTTTTACAGATTTGGGGCCTTTAAAGGCCCCCGGGGCCCAAATGAAGGGTAAATTGGGGTACTACCCCAAAATTGTTCTGACGAAATTTAATCCCCGGGGTGTTTTTCACTCCCCAAAAAACATATAAATTTTGGAAAAGAGCTTAAAGAGAAAAAAATTTCGTTTTAGGGTCAAGGCCTAAACCCAAAGTATTTTTGATTTCTAATCCCCGCTTTGATTGTTTATGGGTTTTGGGGGTTGTAAATACCCCAAAAAAATTTTTTATGTTACTGGGGACAGGGGGGTTGAGGTTAAAAATCGCCCAAAATTTTTAATGGGACTCTTTCCCAATGTGTTTTAAATTCATTTTGTTTTACCCTACCCCCAAACCATTTTTTAATTTAAAGCGTACTTTTACCCAAAAATTTTACTGCCCTCTACATTAACCCGTCATTGCCTTTTTGACGTAATATAAAAATTAATCAATACAAATTTAAAATCGAAATTTGATGAAAGGGGGTTAAATGTCAACTCATCTATTTCTGGTTTGCCAGTGATGGGTAGTTTGGGGGTTTCAAATACCATTTTGGTTTTACTTTTTTTTTTAAAAACTAAATCTTTAGGGCCCACTTTTTTCATCCATGAAAAATTGTAGTAAAATTTCCATTACATTTTATTTTAAAACTCACCCCTTTAATTTCTTAAAAAAATTTTCAAAATACATAAAGGTTTTGGGGTAGAGGGGCATTGGGGAAAAAAAATTCCCCTCTTTACCCCTTTTTCCCGGGATTAGAACCCTACCTCTATATAGCCGATAAAAAAGCCCTTTGACATTTGGGATTTTGGGCCCCTATCGAGGGAAGGGGATAATATTTTTATTTCAACAAAAGTTACGCTGTTGCCACGCCCATTACTGATTTTAAAAAATATGGGGGAAACTAAATCGCAAACCCTTTTTTATTAGCTCACCTTTTACACTCAATAATGGCAAATTAACTTGTGGTAAAAAACAAAGTGAACGTTTTGGAACCCTTTTTTCCCTATTATATTTGAAAACATTGAAAAATTTTTAACAAAGGGCGGGCAAGGGAAAGAATCGGTTTTTATTTAAAAATATCGTCAATACCCAAAAGTGAGATATACGTTTAAATGTTTCTTCACAGTTTTTTAAATTGCATTCAAATTTTCTTTGGATTTTTTCTTCTTTTAAATTTAATTTACTTAAGTAGAGTTAAATTTACGTACCATCCAAAATTATATTTATTTAAGTTGACAAACAAAGTAAAGAAATTAAAAAATTTTGAAAGCCCAAAAAAATTTTTTTTTTGTAATGCCACTGTCAAAAAAAATTTTCAAAGCTACTTTAAAACAAATAAATGAACCAAAAAAACTGCTTTTAATATGGGGTTTTTAAAAACCTTTTCCCCTTTTTCCCCTTAAAAAACAATGAAAAAAAAAATTTTTTACAGTAAATTGCAATATAAGGTTATTTTTTAATCCAATATTTTTGAGGGGATAGAAAAATTTACATTTTTTAGTTTTCCCTGATACAAGTTAAAAAAAATATTTATTACTGACCCAAAAAATATAAAGGGGGAAATCCTTATTATTGGATTTTGATAGGAAAAAACCAATTAAGCCCCTATTTTTATGGGATCCAAATCCTATTTTTCTTATTGAATCTCGAATCCCGTTTTTAATTTTTAAACAGGGAAAAATTTTTTTTTAAAAGGGAAAATTTAAATTAAAACCCAAAAATTTTTAAAAAAAGTTGTTTAAGGTTTAGTGAAACCAATTTTTTAAAAGTTTAGTTTTGCTTTTATCTACTAGGGTCAAAAACAATAAATTAAAAATTTTTTGTAAAATTAATTAAACTTTTACAATTTGGGCCCTTTTTTTAGGTTTTTTTTTTTCTCCCCCAAAACCAAAAAGTTAAAAATTTTCTATATAATTTCTTTTATCAATTATTTTTTAAATTCAAATTTTGGAATAAAGGCTCCACAATAAATGTTTTCCAAGATATTTTTTTTGAAAATTTTTACTAATCTCTCATCTTATTTACTATAGGTTTAAAAGGGAAAACCAGGAATCAAAGTTTCCCCTAAACTAAAATTTTCATTTTTAAAAACACAAACATATTTTGGGGTATTGTTTATAAATTTGACCAATATTTTTTAAAAAAACCCTTTCGAATTTTTTTGCATGGTTTTAACGCGCTTTTCCCCGCGAAAAGACTTAAATTCCGATGACTAAAAACCGGGGTTTTCAAATTTTGGGTGGGGGTACTGGGGGTTTTTTTTAAAAATGTTTTTCCCCATTCTCCCCCCCCCGAAAATGGGGGGTTCACTTATTTCTTTTTTTAAAAAATTTTCCTAGTCAAAAAACCATTAGTTTTAATTTCAACCCCAAAAACGGCGTTCCCCCCTTGAAACTGGGGTATAAAAATTATACACCCCCCCCCCCACCCCCCCCCCCCCCACAAAAAATTTGTTTAGAATTACGGGGGATTTAAAAACCCTTTTTTTTTCCCCGTGGGAATGCGACTTATTTTTATCACGGGCAAACCTTCTAAAAACGTAATTATAACCCAAAGATTACAATATTTTCTTAAAAAATTGGGTTTTAAAAATAGAAATAATTAAAAAGCAAATTTTAAAAATTTAAAACCCGGGCTTCGAGTGCATTGGGGCCCCCCTTTCCATCCCCAAAATTTTAAAACCCTTTTTCAGATCTGTGTGACATAAATTTGGCGGGGATCGCACCCCAAACACATACCACCACGGACAAACACTTCCTTTTTTTTTTTTTAAATTATTATAATATTTACGATATATATTTTTATATTTAATAAATTTTAAATTTTAAAAAATTTAAAAAATATTATTTTTTTAAAATTTATTTTTTATTTTAATAAAAAATTTTTAAAAAATTATTATATATATTTATAAAAAAAAATATAATATTTTTTTTAATATAATTTTTAAAAAAATTATAATATATCATTATATTTTATTTTTAAAATAATAATATTTTATTTTTATATTATTATTTAAATTTAATAAAAATTATTTATTATAAAATTTTATAATTTATATATTTATTTACATATAAACCATATACAAAAATTAATTTTTATCAAACATAGAGTTTAAAAATAACATACTTGACGTTGAGTTTGAAAAAAATTAAATTTAGTAATTTTTTTGGTATTTTTTCAACCTTTGACTCCCTGCAAATTATTACATGACTGTACGTGATTTTTTAACTTTTATATCTTTTCCTTTTTAAGACTTTTCCTTTTTTAAAAGCTTTATTTTTTAAAAAAAACTGATTTTTATTTTAAATTTAAATTTTGATTTTTTACTTTTTTTTTTTTAAAACTTTTGAACTAAGTTTAAATTAAAAAAAATTTATGAAAGAAAAAATTCCCTTTTGTTGGTGGGCCCAAAACAGGCCGGGCCCAAGCCCAAAAACCCGACCAAAAGAAACGGCGAGGTTTCTAACGACGCTTCTGAGATTGACATGGTTATAGCGGGCCATGGTCCTTGGGTTCGGGTCTAGACTGGGATACAAGCGGTGGGTTTTTTTTTTTTGGATTATATCTGTGAAAAAGTGAAGCCTTCTCCACCCAAACCTTTTTTTTTCCGGAATGGAAGGGGAATGGTCTGTATCCCCAGTTTTTATATTTTTACAGCTGACAAAGGAAAGGGTGGGAAAAGGGGGAGTGAGTGATCAGCATAGGGGTAAAAAGGGGGAAAAAGGTTTGGGGGTTTGAAAGGGGGTGGGGGGATACCCTGTGCGAAGGTTTTAAATTTTACGGCCGAAAACCCTAAAAAACGATCTCGTGAAAATAAGGGGATTGTTTAAAAACATAAAAAAAAAAGGGGGCTTGATAGGGGGGATAAAGGGAAAAGAATGCCAAACAGAGAAACCGTTTTATTAATGGGGTTTTTTTTTCCCAAATTAATTCAACCCTTTTTAAAGGTGGGGAAAGGGGGTAATCAACATTAGATTTTTTTTTAAATTTTAAACCATTACCAAATTTGAAATAAAACCCAAAAAATTTTAATATTTTTTATTTAAAACCCCCGTCTTACAACCCTTTTGGGTTATAAGCTTTAAGTAAAAAATACGTAATAAAATTTGGAATTGGGAAGGTTGAATTAGAGGAAGTGAACCCGCATTTGAGTGGGGGGAAGGGGGAAAAACCATGTGGGAAAAAATTTCCACCCCCATTCAGCGAAAAAAGATTCGAACCTCAAATCTTCCCGTCTTCGGTAGTCGGGCTCAACATGAC
Organism: Timema cristinae; assembly: GCA_039000515.1. Taxonomy (NCBI): domain Eukaryota; kingdom Metazoa; phylum Arthropoda; class Insecta; order Phasmatodea; family Timematidae; genus Timema; species Timema cristinae. Next base: position 36,346 of record JBCFYV010006776.1, on the reverse strand, counting down.
TATCCGTTAGCCAACTACGCCCCCGAGGCCCTTTTTGAAACCAAAAGATGAAATCAACTTACCTAAATAGTGATGGTCTATTTTTTTTTTAAAAAATTTCCCTTTTAAAAATTTACATTTTTTCAAATTTTATTTTTTTTCACGACGATTTTTTTTTAAAAATATTTTCCCAAAAGAACAAAAATATCCCCCCGAACACTTTTTCGAGGGGCTTAATTCAAACCAAGGGGCGTATTTCAAAGCAAGTTTTGGACTGCCGAAAAAGGGGGAGATAAGGTTGAGGGGGGCTGTAAAATGATCGCCCACTCTTTTTTCCCTTAACAAGTGCGACCACACTTACTCTTAATTCAACCTTCTCAACCCTTAATGCATCAGGCTATTAGTATACATGCTTTTAGCCTAAACGGACATTGGGAAATAGGTGAAAATAAAAACAAAAATTATAAATCAATCTTTTAAACCCATTATTTAATTTTAGGGGAAAACGTGTTTTTAAAAATTTTTTTTTTGGGGTTTATTTTTTAAAATTAAAAAAATTTAAGATTTTTTTAAGTGTAACCTACTCAAAGCTTGGTTGTTTTAATCTTAAATTTGAACACGAACCTTAAGGGCGGAATGTCAAACGAAAATTTTTGATTGTTTTTTTAAAATGCGTTTATTTTTAAAAAAAATTTTATTTTTTTAATTTGTCTTTTAGAACCCATATTTTGATGTTTTTTATTTAATATATCTTTTTGGGAGAAAATTTTTTGGTAAAAACCCCGCTTCGGGGGCCCAAATGATCAAAAGGCCCCAAAACTCTTGCAATAGGCTGAACTGCCGAAAAACGAAGCCCTCGAGGTTCGATCCTAGTCGGGTGTATAAAGGGGGTTTTTCCCTAAAGTTTTTCCCCCAACCCCTCTTCACGCAATATGGTGCATTTTCCCAAACCCCGGGAAACTTTTTTTTTGAAAATTTGCACATAGGCGTAACCCCGAACGGATAAAAAGGCGCGGCTAAAAATAAATAGGTAAAAAAAATGTAGTTTTTTCCCAACGTTTTTTGGAACTTTTTTAAAAAGGCTTTAATTATTTACGGGGAATCATTTTGCGGCAAGAAAAATCACACCCCAAATTAGGATAAAAATTAAAAAATTCATTTTTTTCCCGAAAGTTTTTCTATGGATATTTCCACTAAAAAATTTCACGGGAAAAACAAATTAATATAAATCAAAACCATTTTTTTTTAAAGGGCCGGGGGTTTTTTCCCTTTTAAAAATTTCTTTAAACATTTTTACACCCGAAATAAATTTTGTTTTTTTTTCCCAAAAATAAAATTTTTTACGAGTTTAAAAAAAAATTTTTTTGGGTTTTTTTGAGAAAAACAAAGGAAATTTTAAATTTAAGGTTACTTCCCCTATTTAAATTAACTCAAAAAATATTTTTATGGGAATACCCCTCAAAGTTTTTACAAAATTCCTATGTTTCTTCACTTTTTTTTTAACATCTATTAAATTTTTAAATTGTTTCATAGGTCAAATGAACCAACGAGGACACGAAAAAAATCAAATTTTTGGTTTATTTCCAAAGCGTTTACGTGGTGGTAAAAACCTTTTGTTTAAAAAATTTTTCCCTATTACCCGGAATACCCACAAACCACGGCGTTTTGGGGTTTTAAAGGCCCAAACCACAAAAAAGGGGAATTTTTGCCTTAAAGTGATTACACCATTTTCCCATTTTGTGAGTCCTTTAAAAAACCAAACACATAAAAAACTATCATTTTTTAAATTACAAAATAGCGAAGGTCAAAAAAAACGAGGGAAAAAGAAAGAAAGAAAAAATAACCCAAATTAATTTTTTTTCCAACCTTAAAAGAAAATTTTTAAAATTTTTAAAAAGGAAATAGATTTATAACCCCAAAACCCTTATTATTTGGGTTTAAAATTTTTAAATTTTATATTTTTATTATTATATTTTTTTTTAATATTTTTTACAAATTTTATTTTTAACTAGCACAGATACGGGCCTTTTTATACGGGAAAAGCCCAATTTAAACAAGGTCAAAAAACGGGAACTTTAAAAAAGATTGGGGTTTTGTTTTAGTGTTTTTAAAAACCCTTTAAAAACCGCCACTCCTTTAAAAAATTTCCCGCCTTTAAAATTTTTTGGGTAGGCTTTGCTCTTGAAAAATTTTCCCCTGTGAAAATTTGGCCTAATATACATCAAATGAATATTGAGGGATCTCCAAAGACTCGTGTTTTGGGAGCGGTTATTTTGGTAAATTTTTGGGGTTGACTCGGAAATCGTGTGCAAAAACGGTCTTAAGATATCAAAACATGATTTTGGGTTTGATGAAAAAACGAGTAGGGGTTTTGTAATGGCACCCCCTGGGATTAAAAGAAGTAAAAATTCAATCCCAAAGAAAAACTTGTCGTTTGTAAATATATATATTTTAAAGTGGGAAAATTTTTGAGATATGCATTGTGATGTGTTGAATAAGTAGGTTAGGTAATTGAGATAGGTCACCGTCACTAGGAGTGAAATTTAAACTACCATGTCCTCTTCCTGATCTAGGCTTGATGATCCCTTTAGCTATATTAAAGGCCAAATTCTTTGACCAACGATGATTCAAGAGTCCTAGGCTCTTGGGGGTTTTTGGAGGGCCCTGTTTCTCCTCCGGGGAAGGGCGGGGATACTGAAACCCGGAATATTTTTCCCAAGGTTGATCATCGCCCCCAGAAAAGTGTTGCATAGAAGAAAATAGAAAAAGGGAAACCCCTTAACCCTAAGGGGCCCTTTACCCCCTTCCCCAACCACCAAAAAACCAAAATTGTGAATTAATTACAAATAAAATTTGGGCTTTTTTTTCCTTCCGAGTTTTCTAAAAATTACTTTTGCTTTGGCAAAATACTGTTTAGACAAAAATTTTAACAAATATTAAACAAGCCATTACTGTTTAATGGGTGCCTATAAAAAGAGTGATAAGGGTGATCTTTCCCCCTTATAATTTTAGCAATATTTGATTTTTTTTTGTTAATTTTCATGAAAATTTTTAAAAATGGTTTATTTGAAAATGGGGCTGTATTTTCTATTAACAACTTTAAATCATAAAAATCGGAGTTTGCAGCGAATAAAATTTTATAAAATATATATTTCCCCTTTCCTTCTTCAACAATTATAATGTTTTTTTTTCCAATGGGTTCAGCTACGAAAATTAAACCCATAAAAATTTGTAGCCAAAATTATGTTAGAGGGCTCTAAAAATTCCCCCAAAAAGGGTTTTAAAATTCTTAAAATTTTCTTTTGGGGGGGGAAGGGAAGGGTCCCCACAAAACCCAGAAGTTTGGGCCCTTAAATTTCCCCCCCCCTCCCCTTTTTGGAAAACGAAACATGGACCCCTTGGATGATGCTGATTAGAAAAAATGAATGTGGGGGTTGGGATTATGTCCTACTTGGAAAGTTTTGGGAAAAACAAAAAAGGTGTCAAGCTAAAAAAAATGTAAGTTTTTTAATCTGAAGATGAGGGGGAAAATTTTTTCCCAAAATTTTGGCAGGGAATCCTTTAAAAAATAAAAAATTTTTTATTTTTAAAAAAAAGGGGTGGGTGTTTTTGAGGGTTTTGCAAGGTGCCCCCGCACCTGGTGGGAAAGGCCCTTTTTAGTTTTGAGGGTATTTAAAACCATACCCCCGTTTTTTAATTTCGTTTTTAAATATAAAGAAAAAAAATATTTTAATTCATGAAAAATTCAATTCCTAGCTTTATTTTCTTTTTTTTTTTTTTTCGGGGCACTACGTCTTCTACCCGTTCGGGTTATACGCTTATGTACAAAATTAAACCCCAAATTTGGTTGTTAAATATTAAAAAAGGCTTTTTTTAGAGGAAGTGTACCCACTTTTTCGTAGATGGAAGTGAAAAACTTTTTGGGAAAAAATTACCCCAGTAACCCCCACTAAAGATTAAAACCTCGATCTACCCTTCATCGGCATTATGGGTCTACTCCCCAAGAATAGGCGCCCAAACAGGGGGCCACCTAAGCGAGTTAGTTTGATATTTTTAAAGATTTTTATTTTTCCCCATTTAAGAGAAAGTATCCCCAATCAGGGAAAAGTTTCTACCCCCCGAGTTTAAATGTTGAATACTTTTGGGTTATGTATGTCCTAAAAAAAAAAATTTGGATTCAAATTTTTTTCCCCACATGTCTGTTTTTCCCTCCCGGGCCAGGGAAACCCGGAAAGGGTTTTTGATGTTTTTTTTTTTAAAACTTGACAAAATTTATAGAAGCTATGGGAAAAACCCCTTGGCCCCTTTTTTAAAATTTAATTTGACCCAAAACGCAAAAATTTAAAAGGTTTTAATTTACTGACGGGGTGTTTTTCTTTAACTCAAAAATGTTCAAAACTTGTTTTAAATTGATTTTTTGTTAAAACTGGATATCTTTTAAAGTTTTTGGCCTGAAATAAAAATTAAAATTTTTTTTGTTTTTTGGCAAAAACCAAAGTGAAAGTTACTGAAAATTCAAAATTTTTTAAAAAATGGCTCTAGTTTTTTTTTAAATTTATATCGGGGGGATTTTCATAAACAAATTAAATGGTAAAATTTAAATTTTTGGGAGGGGGGGGGGGGATTTTTTTTAAGGTTTTTTTAGTCTACAAAGGGAAAATTTAAAAAAAATTTTAAATTTACAAACCAAAAAAGGTTCGGGGGTTTTTTGGGTTCAAAAAAAAGTATTATTAATTTTTTCCCCCTTTGTAAAAAATTATGTTTTTTTGGTTTTAATAAAAAAATTATAGTAATTTAGGGATAGTTTGTTTTTTTTTTAAAGAAAAATTTTTTTTTAAAAACATCTCTAACGAAAATTGTTCAAAATTGGTTTGGGGAAAACTTTTTACATGATAAAAAAAATTAATATTTGTTTTTTTTCCCTAAAATAAAAAAATTTAAGTTATTTTAAAATTCATCACTTTATAGAAAATTTAAACTTTTTTTTGAAATTGCCCTTTGGGGGGGTTAGTTCAAAACGGGTATTGGGAATATTTTTTTTTCATAATAAATAAAAATACTTTTTTTTTTTTTACTAACATTTAAAATAATTTTAATTTTTTTAATTAGTATTTTTTTTGGGAAAATGGAGGGGTTTTTTTAAAAAAATTTAACAATTTTTTTTTAAAAATTACATTTTTAAAGAGTTTTTTAAATTGTGCCCAAAAAAGAATTTTATTTTTTTTATAGGATAGTTTAACTTAAGGTGAGGATGGGGGAAAGCTTAAAAAAGGTTGTTTCTAAAGTTTTTTTAAGCAAAATTTTTTTTGGTCAAAATAAAAAAAATTTTTATTTCAAACTTTATAGAGTTTTTAATTTTACCCACAAGGTGTTTTTAAACATTCTTGAATATCCCCATTTTATAGGGGGCTTTTAGAGGGAAAAATTTTTTTAAATTGAGAGAAAAAGTTGTCTTTAAAAATTCCAGGAACTTTGACAGTTTTTCAAGAAAAAATTTAGGTAAATTTGAAAAAAATAATCTCTAGGGTTGTAAAAACAAATTTTTTTTTTTAAAGTTTCGACACAAAAAAAAAATAACCCCCTTGTTTTTTCCCTAAATTTTCCTTGCCCCCCCACTTTAAGCAAATTTTAAACTTAATCGGTTTTTTTATTTTTTTTCCCAAGTTAAACACAATATGGGGGAAGGGTTTGGGGTTTTTGTGTGATCAATTTATGTTATATATAGTACCCATAAATAAAAAAATCCCTTTCCATGGGGGGGCCCGTTTTTCTTAGGGTCACTTAAAATTACCTTGGTTTCCCAAATTGACGGAGATATACAACTTAGAACCCCGGCTGGTTTATACTTAAGTTTCTTATTATAAAGATTTTTTTTTTTCCCCCCAAAACACAAAAAAGAAAATTTTTTTGTAATTTTTCCCTTTTTTCCCTTCCCCCCCCCTTATTATAAATTTTCGAAGCCCGGGGGGGTTTAGTAATTATAATAATAAATATAAAAAAAAAATTTATTTTAGAAATCAGGTTTTTTGAGATGTAATAAGGAAAAAACAAAAAATCTTTTTGTTAAAAAGAAACAAAGTTATTTAAAAAAATTTTTGGGGGGATGATATAAAATAGCATGAAAATGAAAAAAGAAAAGGAAAATATGAGCAAATATAATAAAATTTCAAAAAAAAATTTTTTACTAAAAAAATTTTTGAATTTTATATTTTTTTTTAGAATGGTGGATAGTAAAATGTTACAGTTATTTACAATAAATTTTTACACTTTATAGAACATAATTGGGGAATGCCGGGCCTCCCGTGGTTCGGATTAAAACGTTAAAACTGTGGGGCCTTCTTTTCATTTCACAATCCCCCCTACCTTTTACACATTAGCGAACGTGCTTTTAAAACCCAACGGGTGAAAGGGACGGGGCAAATTTTAATTTAATAAAATTCTAAAAACCGTTGTAGAAACTTTAACTTTTGGGAAATTTTTAAAATTTTTGGGGAAATTGTCTTGTTTTTAAACCCGGGGTTCAAATTTTACAAAATGGTTTAAGTGTAAAAAACCAAATTTTTAAAATTTTTTGGCGGGCACTTGATTGTAAACGGGTTGTTTTTTTTAAATTTTAAAAAAGGAACAAAAAACTCCGGAGATCGGGGAAAAAATACGGACAAACAACTGTCACAAATTATTCCCTTTATTTCAAAGAAAACCAAAAGGTTTTCAAATTTTGGAGGAGAATTAAAGAGTCTCTTAACTTTTAAAAAATTTTTTTTTTTGTATTTTTTAAATTTAAAAAATTTTAAAATTGTTTTTTTTGGGAACTAAAAATGGTGACAATTTTAAAAATTTTCATAAAATGGGGCATCCGTACTTTCAATTTTCAATGTGGCGCTTAAAATAAATATTTTTTAAATTTTGGGGTCCAAAAAACATTTTAGAAATAGTCTTGATTTTTTAAGGGATTAATGTATACTTTTTTTTTAATTTAAAACCAAAAAAAACAAGCGCAGAAGAAAAAGCATTGTCACGTGACGAGCCAAAAGGCCATCTAAATTTTTTTAAAGCCCATAACACGACCCACTTGTTTCTATTTTCAGCTATTTTTCAGTTTGGGTCGGCTATGCTTAAAATTTCTACCTTTTTAAATTTATTTCTTGGTGGGGGGTTTAACTTGAAATTTTATTAGCAAATTTGCGGTAGGGGTGGAATATTTTATAATTTCATCTTTTTTGGGTTTGGGCCGGGGGAAGGCGCTTTAAAAGAGCTCGAATACCATCAAAGGGTTTTTCCCTCGGGAACGCCCCAAAAAAGGGGAAAAAAAATTTGGGTTACAATTTGGATTTTGGCTCCGAAAAGTTTAAGTTAAAAATTTAAAAATAATATTCAAAAGTATAAGAAAAAGAATGCCAAATGTTTTTTTAAAGTAAATTCACCCAATTTCTCCAGTAGGTATTGAAAAAGAAGATAATCTAACCAAGGGTACCCTTTAAAAACCCAAACCCTAACGGCAAACATCGGACATTTTTTAAAATAGAGAGTGAAAAATTTGTCATATTAATATAGCAAAACCCTTTAATGGCCTAAAAATTAAAGTTAAATAGGTGAGAACAATGGCCCGCGGGGGCTGGGTTTACCCCCCTTGGGTTATCTAGGGGTTGCACAAGGGAAACTAAACTCCCTTCCCTACACCCTGGGCCCCCAAAACAACTTTTTTGGCCCGGCCCAAAATTTTTAAATTTCCTCTCTTTTATTGAAATGGGGGTTTATTAATAAATGTTTTAAAGTTTCTCCTTTCAAACAAAGCGGATATATTTATTTTTGATCCTACCTAACTAATCAAAAACCCTTTTAGTGTAAACTTGCTGCTAGCCCGGACAGGTAGATTAAAGTTTTGGGTAACTTTTTGCCTTTTTTGCATTTGAAAAGTTACTAAAAAAATTTTTTCCCTCTTAATCCTTGGGGAAAAAAAAGTTTTGATACCAAATTTAAGATTTTGTAAATTTAACCCTCACTTGTCCAAAAATGAAAAAAAGATTTTTAAAGTAAAATAGGAAATATGGATCTCTTTTCAATGGGCTTTTCCAAATCCCAGAAAATAAACCCAAATCACAAATAAAATTTATCATTTTTAAAACACTTTTTTCCCCTTTTAGTGACCACATGATCTAAAGGGGCAAATCCCCAAAGGGGGAGAGAAATTGGGGGGTTTATTTTCGGTTTAGGGGTTTTTGAGGGTGTTTTTTTTTTTTAAATGGGTTTTCCCACTATCCATTCATGCAAATGCAGGGGGACATTTTTTTCCAAAAATTTAATTTTTATTTAAACCCTAACCAATTTGGGTTTTAAAGGGGATTTAGGGGTATAAAAATAAAAAGGGGGTAAGATGGGGTCAAAAAAAATTTAAACCCATGTGAACAAATTTAAAGAAAGTTGAGTGAATGGTATGTTGTAACTTTTGTTCTTTGGGAAAAATTTGGGAAATCGGACCCTGCAATTTAAACGAAATTTTGGGATATTTGGGTGTTTTTAAAAAAGTAAAAAATTTTTTAATTTTTTCTAGATCATTTTCCAAAAAAAATTCTTTTAAAAAAAAAAAAAGATTAGTTGATACAAGTCCCAAAAACAACAAAATCAGTTTCAAACGTCCACACTTTTCCCTTTTAAAAGTTACTACCCATAGGGTTTTTTCAATTTTATAGCCCAAAAAAAAAGTGGTTTCTAAGAGGGAAGGTTAAAAATTTTTAAGTAAAAGAACTAGTATTTTTGCGGGAACAAATTTTGTAAAAAAAACTTGGGGTACATCAGTCGAATTTGAACTCTAAAAACCCTCGTTAAACGAGAATCAAATAGACTAGACCGACGCAATGGGAAAACGTTCCACTGTACTTTTTCCTAAAAAGGTTTTAATTAGCTAAAAAAGAGGAAACCCCATATAAATGGAAAATTTCTTAATCAGCACCCTTTTTGGGGAAACGAGCCAATGTTTCCCCCAGGGGAAATTTTGGTAAAACCCCCTAAACCACGATTCTTTTTGGGCCCCCGACGTACTAAAACCGATTAAATTTTTGGAAACTTCAAATATTCTCAAATTACAAAAACCTGAAGTGCTTAAAAGGGAAAACTTATCAACCTTTTTCCCCTATAATTTTTTTATTTTTAAAGTGTAAATTTTAAAAAATCCATGGCTTAATGGTTTTTTTTTTTTGATTTTTTTAGAAATTTTTTTGAGTTCTCTTTAAGCTCTTTGACTTTTGGGAAAATTTTAGAAGCCAATTAATTCCCGGTTAAATTAAAACCGTCCATCTGGCGCTTTGGGGTAGTTTCATCACTTTCCCCCCGGAGGGATCGTTGACCCCCAATTTTGTGTGGTGTGTTTGGTGTGTGTGTTTTGTGTGTGGGGTGTGGGGTAGCCTACGCACAGTAACAAACTTCCACGTGTATGACAGCCCCTACTAACGCAGTTTACCCGCCCGGGTGTCGCAGCCCCAAACATTCCCTGAAACAATTTTACCCCGGATAAAACGACATTAGGAAACAGTATTGTATAAATTACAAACTCAGCAATGGGGCCGGGGAGCAATGTTGCAAAAGGTTGTCTTTCAAGGAGTTTCTTTTAATTTTTTACTTTTTTTAGTTATTCTTTATTTTTTTTCTGCACGTACGACCCATCCCAAAAACTAACACTATTTTAAGGGAAACAAAAAATATAGGGAGGGGAAATTTGAAAAAAAAATTTAATTAAAACATAAGACAAAATTGGGACAATTTCAATGGGAAAAAACACAGAGTTAAAACATCCCCTTTTTTCTGGGGATTTTACCCTCCTACCCCCCTTCATGATCTAAAAAGGTTTTTGTAAATACTTGAAAAAATTTTAAAATTTCAAATGTAAAACAGAGAAAATTTTTGCTTGGGCGAATAGTAGGTTAAATTAAAACCAAAAATTGGGACTTCACATTCAAAAAATTTAACCATTAGACACTAAAAAAAGGGTTTGCTTAAAATTTCAAAAAATTTTTCGAATAATTTTTTATATTTTAAGACCCCGATCTAATATTCAAAAATTTAAAAAAAGTATAAACCCTTATGTTTTATTTAAAAAATGCTCCTAAGATATTGTTAAAAATTTTTAAATTTTATTTAAATAAAAAATGAAAAAAAAGTTTACTGAAACCCTTTCCCTTTCGCCTAAAAGTAGAGGGGGACTACTAGCCTAAAAACTAAGGCCATACTTGCCTAAAAAAAGGTGGTGGGAAAATTTAAAGGGAAAATTTTTGTAACAAATTTTGTTTAAAACCCTTTCAAAAAATTTTAAAAAAATATTTTTAAATTTTTTATTCAATGTAAAAAAAACAGAGGTTTGAACAACAAAAATTTCAGGGGCCCTTTTCAAGTAAAACTGAAGTGTGTTGGGGAAAAAAAATAAAAACTTGGGTAAAACGGGACTTGCGCAGTACGTTTTAGAGGGATATTTCCAATCTCTCAAAGTTAAAATTCCCATTTTATTTGAAAAAAAACTAAGAGACAAAAATTTTTAAAAAAATCCCTTAATGTTTAAAAAAAAATTAAAAAAACCCCTTTTTTAAATTTTTTACAAAGCCTTGATTCACCAAAGTTTAATTTTAGACAAAAAAACCCAAATTTTGGGTCAAGATTTAAATTTAAAAAAACGAATTTAAACAAATTTTTTAAAATGTTAATTACCAAAAACCCTTTCGATTTTACAAAAAAGGGTTTTAAAAACCCCTTTTTAAAAAGTTTAAAAACGCGTCGTTTTACCACCGTAATAAAAGTCAAAAAAAATTTAAATTTTGGATCAAATTTTAAATTTTGAAAAAAAGATATTTTTTAAATTTTTAAAAAAGGTTTTGGGTTCCCGACTAAAAAATCATACCCCCTTGTGGAAATCCTCGACACTTTTTAAGAAATCGAAAAAAATTCGTACATTTTTAATAAAAATTTAAAAAAATTAAAATAGAAAACAAAACATTGTTACGTTAAAAATACTTGTTTAAATTTTTCACTATATGAATTTGGGGTTTTTTTAAAGTCAAAACCTTTTAAAACCCAAAAATAATTAATTACTTTAAATTTTTACTCCGAAGGAAAATACGTCTACAAAAAATAACCTATAAAGGAAAAACTTTTCATTTAAAGAATTTTAAAAAATTACGGGAAACACAAGCAATAAAAATTAATTTAAAATTTCATCATTTCAAGCCAGATAAAGAATTTTTTAAAGCGGCTACCCAAAAAAAAAATTTTTGAAAATTTCAAAGTTAAAACCGAAACCCAAGTGGAAAAAGGAAACATTTCTTTTCCATAAAAGAAATTTTTTTCAAAAAAAAAACCTTCAGCAAAAAATTACAGAGCTACACCGAAGATTTCAACTACATAATAAACCTAAGTGTTCAAGATAATCAAAACCCCTAGGGTTAAATATAAAGTTTTTTATAATCAATAATAAAAAAAATATTTTTGCCATACGGGTAGATAATGTTCTAGTATTTAAAGGACTCCGGGAAGTGTCGGATATAATAGTCTTTGAAGCTAGCTTTAACGCTAGCTTTTAAAAAGGTTAGTTGATGAATTGGTGGGTGGGAAATTTCCTTTATTAGGAAATTTTTATTAGTATTATAAAAATCACACGCCAAGCAACTGGGGGATAGGCTACGTCTCTTCACACTTTCCCCCAGTTTTTGGGGTGTTGTAGATCCATTTTTACTTGTTCCCCAAAACCTCGAACCCCCAGACACATGGGAAGCAAACTGAACTTTAGCAAAGTTCATTCGATCACCTAGACCAGGGAAGTTTCGTAAATAGTGAGTGGCCAGCCGGGACAGCCCGTTTGGGCCAATCAGCGCATTTCTGGATCACCTAAATTTGGAAAAGTCGTTTCTTCATTATCCCTGCTTATTTAAAAAATTCTCTTCATTTTATTATTTTTTGTAACAAAGGGTGGTTATGGAAGTTTTCCCAATTCCACGATAACCCAGTGAGTAGAGTACCTATATTAGGGCCTATTAGATTGTGATATTTAATTTTTGTGGATGTCAATGGTATAAGTTTTTTGGGTGCGGGGGTAAAACTAGATAGTCCTTTTTTAGTATATTATTGAAGGATTTTAATAAAAGTATAGGGTTTTTTGGGGTGGGTATTTAAAAATTTTGGGGTATTAAACGGGCCCAAAATTTAAAAATTTCAAAAAAATTTTCAGGAAAAGCTAATATGTTAAAGTAAAGATAAAAAAAGTGGTTATAAAAGGGTTTTAGCACAAGTTTTTGAGCTTTTAACCCCCTGTGACTGCATTAGAAAACGGGGTTTTTTTTTGAATTATTGGTACCAGACTAAAAAACGCCACATAACAAATTTAAAAATTTTGTAACATCACCTTGACTTGGGGTTTTTAAAATAACAAAACTACCAAAACTGGTTAGGGCATCACCTTGAGGTATAGTAAACCCTTTGAGGGGTTTTGACCTTAAACACAGAGATAGGGATTAATTAAAATATATTTTAAAAATAGTAATAAAAAACTAATAAAAATAAAACTAACAAGCTTTTAAAGTATTTGAAATTTAGGGAAAAAATTTTATTTTTAAAATTAAAAGAAACTGTAATTAAATTTAAATTTTTAAAGATCAAATAAATAAAAATTCTTCAAAACTCGAGCTAAAACTGCTCCTTTAAACAAGAATATTGAAATGTGTAAAAAAAATTTTGCACTTTTTTCGATTTTTATTATAGCTACCGCATTTTTGAATAATACAAAAATGTCATTTTTGTAAAAAATTTTTAAATGCATATGGTGGGCCGGAAAGTAAGTTTCCCTTTTTGGGGATGGGTATAGGTCTCAAAAATCTTACGGGTCCATTTGGCGCCCTGCGCAGTGTCCTCCATCATTCATTGACAAAGCCACAGACTTTATTTCATTGAAGTTTTTTTTAGTTTACGGTTTTACTCAAATTTAAAAATTTTTTTAGTCAATACCACGGCTCGCCGTCTTTGAAATTAGGTGTGTAAAATTTAATTTTTTTTACTCTAGGAATATGTTATGTAACAGAATTCCCTCGAATTATTTGTTAAGTGGACAAATAAAATTTTGGGTTAGGGATGGTATTGTTAGGGGGAAAGGGGGCCCCGTTTGATTTAAGGAGGGGGAGAACGAAAATTTTTTTGAAGGTGTTTAAAAATTCTTTCTTTTCTTGGGGGTCCCCATATAGTGGAGGGGAGCTTTGTCATCAAAACCCCCCTTTTTTCCTTTGCCCTTTTACCCAAATTATGTCCTTAATTTTATACCCTTAACCCCCCCTTTTTTTAAAAAAAATTTTTTGGATACTTTTTGTGTATTAAACACGCTAAATTTTAAAAAAAAAAAACATTTAAATCCCCTTGCCAAAGTTCTACTTGAGCAAACCCTACTGACTGAACTTATCCCTTTAAACCATACAGTTTTTTCCAAATTACTTGTTTTGGGGGTACTGACCGTTTCGCTTTGACCAAAAACAAACCTCAAGTTGAAAAAACCCTAAAGGACAAAAAAGGGGGCCCCATTTTTAAAGGGGGGTAAACAATTTATTTTATTTATTTTAAAAAATTTAAATCCCCATCCCCAAAAGTCCCCAAATTTGGGGCCAAGAAGCCTCATAAGAAAACTGACGTGCCTCTCCGCTGAAGCAAAAAATAGAAAATAACAGGCGAGAAGGAAAGGGGGGGGGGAAAAATTTATTGACCGGAAAAATATTTTAAAAACAAAAATTATTCCTGAATTTTATTCTTCTGAAAAAAAAAATTAAGATATTTTGAATTCCCTTTCCTTTAATAAATTTAAAAATTTGTAAGAGCCTTTATCAAAGAAAATCCCCTTACGTATTTAAAAAATTAAAACCCGGAAAATTATATTTCAATTACATTTCTAAAAATTTAAAAATGCCCCCAACAAACATCTTTTAAAGGGTTTTTAAAATTTTTTAAAGAAATTTTGAAATTTTTAATTTAAAAAAAAATAAGGAAAGCCCATTGGAGGCATGTTTAAAATTCTCTCATTTAAAATAAAAAAAAAAAATTTTAGTTTTTAAAATTGTTTGGTTCTGGAGATGATGGGATTTGGGGTTTTGCCCTTTTTTTATGCCCCCCAAAAAAAAAAAGGGGGGTTTGTCCCTGGCTTACAACCGAAAAAACCGTTTTATGTATTTGGTTTTTAAACTTGATTTCTAGATGATTTCTATATGGCTTCAAGGATTATTTTATTTTAATTCTAACCTTTTAAAAACTAAGGGATTTTTACAAAAGACTGAAAATTTAAAATTTTTTAAAAAATTTAGAATAAGGCTCTAAAAATTTTTTTTAGTGAATTTCTGGGAAAATATTTTACATATATTAAAAACTAATTATGCTCATTTTTTAAATAAAAAAATGGGTTGGGACAAATTTTTTTTTAAATCTAAAATTTTAAAATTTTGTCTCAAAAACTTTAAAAATATTAAGTTGAAATCTGTTTGATTTATTTTTTTTTTGTTACGTCCCGGGGCACTAAAAAATTTTAAAAAAAAGTGCTAAATTTAAAGGGAAAAATGTAGGTCGGTGCACAGCACAATTTTTTCCCAAAAAAAATTTTTTTTCGGAAACTTTGTTCCCCAAAAAACAAATTTAGGGGCCATTTTTTAATAACATTTTAATTCTTGTTTTAAAGGTTACTATTAAATTATTTTAAACCCGGTTAAACATATAAAAATTTTAAACAGCAAACGGCTTTGCTCCTCTTATTTACTAGAGGGGGTTTTTTTTAAAAATTGTAAAATATTTTTAAATTAGGCCCGTTTTGCTAATTTTAATTTAAAATATTGTTAAAAAAAAAAGGAAAAAAAATTTGTCATGGGGAGTATAAAAAAAATTTATTTTTAAAAACTTAAAATTTACCCCTTTTTAAAAAAAGGTTTTAAAAAATTATTTGTGCTAAAAGGTTGGGATAAGGGGATTACCGGAATTTCATGCTTTCGGGTTTTTGAAAAAAGGATGGGGGAAAACCCGCACAAAAAAGCCAGCTTGGGAAATTTTAAACCCCGAACTTGCTATTTAACGGAAAATTTAGTGAGGTATATTATTTGGTTTTTTGAAGAAAAATAAAGTTAAATCTTAAAATTTTGCAATAAAAAGCGTTTATTATTGTATTTATATTAAACCTTTTTTGCACCCAAAAGTTGGGCTTTTAACATTTTAAAACTGTTTAAAAAAATATTTTAAATTGAATGTATGTTATTTTTTCCTAGGAAAAGTTAAAGGGGGCATAATGTTAAAACCCCTAACAATATAACTGGTTGGAAATCCAAATTTCCCCCTTTTGAATGTCTTCGGAATTTAACCACTTTACCTAAACTATAGCTACATGGTAAAACCATTTTTTCACGTTTAAAAAACACTATCACACACCCAGTTTCACCAGCGTTTAATTTTTATTTTTATTATTTGGTGTTTTGTTACGGGTATTTCCATTCCTTCTGTCAGGAAAATTTGATGTCCCAAAGCACCTTTTTTTCTGCCTCCCCCCCTTTTAAATCCCCAAAATTTTTTTCCTCCCTTTTAAGTTAGCCAATTTTGAAACCTCCTTCTTTCCCAAGCCCCCTCTTTCCCTCAAACTTTCTTTCTATTTACTCCGTGCAGAAGATGGTTCCCCCCTAAGAGTGTGGGCTAAAACCAGTTAATTAACTTTAAAATTTTTAATTTTTTGTTTTTTATTTTAAAAAAAATATATACAAAAAATAATATTATATATTTAAATATATATGTATATATATAAATTATAAAATTTTAAAAATATAATTGGGCAAATTTCCCCTTTGGCGTCTAATTTTAAAAATGAAAAAAACTTTCAAAAAAAAAAAACGCAATTTTTTTTGGGGAATTTTTATAAAAAACTACTATTTTTTTAGTGTTTTTTTAAAATATTGATTTTTATTCTATTTAAAATTGTTTGCAGAAAATAGCTTTATCTTACATTAGGACGTGAAGATAATATAAATATTTTTATTTCAAATTTTCAAACCCAGGGCCCAATGCCCCTTCGGGCTATTGCCCACTTTTACTAAGTGTTAAAGGTAGGGGGTTTTTGAGATGAAATTGGGGGACCTACAGTTTAAAGTTTGGGAAACCCAACCACAGGGGGGGCCTTTCCCTTCCCCACATATAAAACCTAGTTTCTTTTATATCTGTCAAATAGGACCTTTACTCTAAAAAATTCACTGTAAGTGATTAGGGGGGCCCATCATGGCCTGGGGGGCCCTTTGGTTTTTTATTACAAGGCATTCAATTTAAAAATTGTAATATTTTGGGACGAGTTAATTTTTGACCCCAAAACATTTAAATTTCTTTGGGAAAAAGGGGTTTTTGGTTTTTAAGTGATTTTTTCCCAGGATAAAACTATGGAAAATTTTCCCCCCTCAGTGTTAAAAAGGGCTAAGGGGTAAACTCCCCCCGCAATCGAATACATTACGATATGGGGACTTGAGGTTTAATTCGGTCCCAAAGCACTGAGGATAGTCCCCAATGGTGATTCATCACTGAAAAAAAGGAAAGATATCCACCTCACCTAATGCGGGTTTAATTTTTCCCCTAATTAACCCCCCAGTTTAAGTTATCAATATCCCTTTGGTTTTGAAAAGTAATAATAAAAAGTTTGTTGATAATACATGTTTTGATAATTTTAAATCCAGTGTTCCGCAAAGAAATCAGGGGTGTGCCCCGGGAAAAAAAATCTTTTGGGGGGGAAAAAAAAATGAAAGAGAAAAAAATTTTTTAGAAGTAAAAAATAAAACCCTTTTTTTTTATATTAAACAACCCAAAAAATTTTTTAAATAAACAGTGGTTAGAATTTTTGCTATTGACTTTTTAAAAACAATTAAATTTTTCCCTTATTTTTTTGAAAAAAAAAACTCCTTAACAGTCCCGACAGTTTTTATCGCCCTGTTTTATTTGCCGGAACTAGAAAATAGGGGGGGGGGGGGCGGGATCAAAAAGTATAAAAAGTGTCACGCCCACACTAGAATAGGGTTTTTACATAGCGTAAGGGTTTTGGGGAAATTTACTCTCATGTATACTGAGGATAAATTTTTTTTCCCCAATTGGGTTTTTTCCAAATTTTTTTCTCACCAAAAGTAAGGGCATTTTTTCCCAAAAATTTAACGTCCCCCCATTCCCCAACTTAATAAATGAAGATATGTGGATAAGCCAAAAGAAGAAATTACTTCTACCATTTGAAAGGGAAAACCCAATACAATAGATAAAATAGTGTATAAAAGGGTTGGAAAAAATAAACCCCCTTTAAAGCCCCTTTTTTTACTTAATTTTCTGGGCAAATTTAAAAATTAAAGTTCATTTCCGCACCTTAATAAAACCCTTTCAATTTAAACCCTATCCCTAACTTGACTAGTTCTATCCTGTCCCCCCCAATTTTGCCCCCTCTCTATCTTGAGCTAGTTTTATCCATCCCCCCCCATTTAAACCCTATCCCTATCTTGAGTATTCTATTTCCGCCCCCCTAAATTAAAACCCCACCCCTATCCCGAGCTAGTTTATATCCAGTCCCCCTCATTAACCCTACCCCCATCTTGATTAGTTTTTTATCCAATCCCCCCCCATTTTGCCCTTTCCCCTATCTTGGTTTGTTATATTTCCCGTCCCCCTTTTTAATCCTACCCCCTTTTCTTATAGTTATATCCAGTCCCCCTCAAATTTAAACCCTACCCCAAACTTGAGAAAATTCTAAACCGTCCAAACTCCTTACCCGTATCTCTTTAAAGGGCCACTCTAATGCTATCCTCTCATCTGCTTTGGGTCTTCCCAAAGGGGCTCTTCCCCTTGGGGGTTTTCCAACCCAATTTCCCCGAATGAGGGTCTAGATTACCTTCGTATCGTCCAGCCTAAATTAGGGTTTTTGTAATGTAAAGGGAAAAGAACCCCGTTTAAAAACCCAAAGAACAACCTTTAAAAATATTGTTTTTTCATATTTGAGTTTTTTTTTTCTTTTAAAGATGGAAAAGGGGGGGGGGATATCAAAAATTTAAATTAAAATGACCGGGGAGAAAAAAATATTCCCCCAGGGATTATTTTTTCCCAAATTTTCAAAATTTTTATTTGTTTTCACTAAAAACTTTTATTTGTATATATTTTTTATTAATTTGGAATTTTTTAACGCACCATTCGACTACAAGCTTTAAATTGAACATGACTTACAGACCACCTTAAATTTTGAATTGGACCCAAACCGGGGCAAAACCCCCCGGTTTAAACCAAAAATTGGGGGGGGGGGGAAGGGGGGGAAAAAAAAATCCATAATTTTAAGGGGCCTCAAAAAATGGGGGGGGGAATTTGGGGGGGGGGGGGGGGGGGGGGGGGAACCGAGGCCCAAATACCCAAATATAGGGGGGGGGGGGGGGGGGGGGTTTCGGGAAATTTTGGGTTATTCCCAAAGCCAAATGTGTATATTTGACTTTTTTTAGCACCAAAGTTTTACTTTTCATATTCAGGTTTAAAAAAACATATTTTACAATTTTGCCAGTGAGTTAACTGATGAGTAAGATTGGGTTTAGAGGGAAAATTTTACCTTCATTTCCTTGAAAGTAGGTGGAAAAAAAATTTTTGAGAAAAAAAAAAATGTACAACGCCGGGATTAAAATCCCCATTTTCCTTGTATCGGGAGTTTTTTTTACACAAAAGTGACTTTGACCTTTCGGCCCTTTAAAACAGGTTTTTTAAATTTTTTTCCTTTAAATTTTGTGGCTCCTTTTACTTCAATATTTGGGGGAAGAGGTAGAGTGAATAAAGTTTTCAAAGAAGCTTGTTTATATTAAATATGAGATATTTAAAGGGTTTGGGGAAGGGAACGCATATTTAAAAACAGCTGGGCTTTTCCATTTTCAACAAAAAAAATTGTTTTTTTTCAAAAAAAATAAAAAAACTGATGTGGATCAAAAGTTTAATTTTTTTGCATAAAGGTTTTTAAAATTTATTTAATTTTTTCGTGGGCATCCCTGAAGTTTGACCATTTCTTATTTAAAAAAAAAAATCTGGCAAATTCCACGATGCCCACGACAAAATTCCACGATGCCCCCGACAAAAATTCAACATCGGAAGAACCCAAAATGTGGGTGGGCAAACAAAAATTTAAAAAATAGATGGGAAAATTTTTCTATATGTTCGGGTTAATATTTTTGGAAAAAAATAGCTTCAGTTTATGTTGGCTTTTAACTGCCTCACGTTTTTACTCTTATATACTAATCAAAATAATTTTTTTAGGAATGATAAAGGGAAAAAAAAGAGGGAAAAGTACCCGTATTTATATGTAAAGGGGAAAATGGTTGACAAATTAAGGAAAAATCCTCAATACCCCCGGGTTTAAATTCGAAAAAACGTCTTTAATTTACCGGGAAACTAGGATAAATTAAGGCCCGACCTTTTGATTATAAGCCCCCCAAAAAGGATGCAAAAAATTTTTGTTTTAACTTTTTTAAAACATATAATTTTACTCTCATATTATTTTTTCTTGTATTCGAAATCCCTTAGTAATTTTAAAACTTAAACCCCCCCGGAGGGGTTTATGTTTTTATTTTGCGAATAATAAGCGGGCCCCTGTGAGCTGGGAAAAATTAAAAAAATGATGATTAAAATTTTTAGTAGTAATTAAAATTAATTTGCCTTCCAAATTTTTTTAAATTATAGTTTATCCCAAAACCTTTTAAAGGTTGAAATTTAAATTTTAAATTTAAAAATAAAACACTCGCTTGGTGGCCACGCGGGTTCCCAACGCTTAAATCTTGTAAGATACAAAGAAATGCCCCTTGCCAGGGGGATCGAGGTTAGAATCTCGGTTTTGGGTGTACGACGATGTTTTTTTAAATTTGGGTTTTTCCCCCTATCCTTTTAAACAAATTTCGGATACACTTTTAAAAATAACCTTTTCCTTTAAAAACCCCCTTAAACTATTTTTGTAATTGGGACATACGCGTTTCAACCCAACGATTAGTTTAAAAAGCCCAGGCAAATTTTTTAAAAAATAATCTAGTTTTTTTAAAATTTTAAATTTTAAAAAGGCCCCTCTTGGGCAAGTCAAGTTTTTTAAAATTGGGGGTCTAATGTTTTTTACTAAATTAAAAATTAAAACTAAACACAAATAAAATGTAAAATATAAGACAATTTTAGAACCTCAAACATTAAAAAACAATCCTAAAAAACCCAAAATTTCAAATTTTTAAGAGTAGTTTAAAAAGAGGCTGCCTTTTTAAGTGAGTTCGAAACAATTTTGAATTAGGTTTACCCACTTGAAGCATTAAACATTCTAAATTTCTTTTCACATTATAAAACGGGCCAAAGTAAGAAATATAAAAAAAGGAAATAGTTAAGAGCATTTAAAACTGTTTTTTCCATTTTTCACTGCGGTTTAACCCCCTTTTCCCATTTGGGAACCCGGACTTTAAAATTTTCATTTCGGAATAATTTTTCCCTTTCTTCCCATTCAAAACACATGTGCTTCCACGGACAATTTTTAAACTAAATCCAAACGGGAAAATTCCTACGGCCCTTTTTATGAAAAAAAAAAAAACAAATTTGTTACTTAAACCCGTAGTGTATTTAAAACAACATTTTTTACCCAAAAAAAAAAAACAATTCAAGATTTTAAAAAAATTTTTTGTGATAATTTTGGGAAAAGTTTGAAGCTATTTGATATTTTTTTTTAATGTTATATCCTTTTAAAAAGTAAACGAATTTTAAAAATTAATTATTAATTAATTATTTTAAAATAAATTTTGAAATTTCCTTTTGCTACAAAAGTTTACCCTTTAAAAAATAAATTAAATAAAAAATTTTGGTTTAAAAACCTTGACAATTTTTGTGACATTGTTTTTAAATTTAAAAAATATTTTGAGGATTTTTGGCCCACGGGTTTTTAGGTTACGATTTTAGCATCTTCCTTGTGTTACCCGGGTTCGAAGCTGGGATAAACCCCAAAAATATTTTCTTGGGAAATTTTAGGTTTTCGCTTTGGCAGTTTTATGTCCAATTTGAGTTTTTTAAGTTGTATCTATTTTAAAAGATTTATTTTAATTTTTTTTTGTTTTTTATCCCATTTATTAGTTTTACTTTTTAATTTTTTGGATGTATGGACAAGTATTTTACAGTGTTATTGAAAGTCAAAAAAAAAAAAGTGATTTAAAAAATTTGTGAAGAATTTAAATAAATTTTTTACAAAAACTTTGAAATTTTCACTGAGGGTTTTCGGGACATCCGTTTATTTGGACAAGAAAGAAAATTGTATTAGCCTTTATTTTAAAACAGGGAAATAACAAATTTTAATTTAATTGGGTTTGATAGTGCTTGTTTTAAAAACGGGTATAAAATTTAAAAACAAATTTTTGTTTTTAGATCGTGACACACATAAAAGAAGATCGCCTAAGTGCCCCTCAAGAAAGTATTTTTTAAATTGTTTGTGATTTTAAAACTTTTAGGAACCTATATTTTTTTAGGGTTTGGGGGTGGTTTTAAAATTGCCACTCTAAAATATGTACTACTTTTTTTTTGTGAGCATTTTTTTGGGGTTAAATTTCCCGGCTGGGTGTGCTGAAATTAAAATTTATATAAACTACTTTAACCCTTTTTTCCACGCCATTTTGGGAAAAATTTTTTATAAATTGTAAAAATTTCTTCATCCTACTTTCCCCTAATGTAAAAATTTTAATATCCCATTTTCAAGGGGGCAAATTTGTTCTTACAGCCCCCCCTAACCCCCCGTTGGAA
Source organism: Timema cristinae (assembly GCA_039000515.1). Taxonomy (NCBI): domain Eukaryota; kingdom Metazoa; phylum Arthropoda; class Insecta; order Phasmatodea; family Timematidae; genus Timema; species Timema cristinae. Next base: position 14,590 of record JBCFYV010006776.1, on the reverse strand, counting down.
ATAAACAAAAAATTTTTAAATTTTTATAGTACCCCCGAAACTAAAACAAGAGATTATACAATACCATGTTATAGAATTTCTTTTAAATCGTTTTAAAAATTTTAATTTTTAAAAAAAAAAGTAAGTCATCTTAAAAAATTGTTTGTTCTATTTAAAAATTTTTTTATCATTAATATATAAAATTAATAGCTTTTGAAAATTGTTTCAGTGGCTGGGTTTGGCCCAAGGGGTTACTCTCACCCAAAAGACTGGACCCACGTGACAGGAGGGTCGGGGTTTGAATCCCAGCCGGGGGGGGGGAAATTTAGGGTGGTTTCTCCAAAATGGTTTTTTCCCTTCCCCTTCCGGGAAATTTTGGGACACTTCCTCTTTATTTTACCTTCCTTTCCTCAAACCATTAAACGTTCTGTAATTAGTACAATTGGGAAAAAGCCTGAGCATTTTAGACGCCGGGCTAAAAAAAATAGAGAAAGATAAAAATAAATGATATTCACTAAACATAATCCCCTATAATAATTTTAAAACCCGGTTTAACACACTTCTATAAATTCTTTGATAAAAGCCCCTTTAACAAAAGGAAAGTGAGTTGGGGTTAGCAAATGTTTTTTGAAAAAGGGAAAAGGGAAGTATAAAAAAACAACTTTTTGGGGTTTGGAACCCCTTTATTTTTTACCGGGCCCCTTTGAATCTTTTTAGGGTACTTAAAAATAGTGTTGGTGCATTAACAGTTTTTAATTTGGCCAACCAGCTACCCATATAAGTCTTTAAAAACAAACTTAATAAACAAAAATACCCCCAAAACTTACTTACCCAGCGGCATAGGAACTCGAAAATTTTATTGCCACACTTTTTTAAAAGGGCGCCACCTATCTTTATTTTTTTGGGTTGTTCTATTTCCAAAAACACATTTAACAAAAATTTCCCTTCACGATTGGGTTTTTTCCTGGAAAACAGTTTTAAAAATTTATATGTTTTTTGGGTTTTGGGGTTTCCCCAACCCCTTTTAAAAATCACGTTTTTGTTATAAAAAAAAGACCCTTTTAAATTTTTTTGTTATTATTTCATTTTAAAAAAGCCTAAACTTAAGTTTTCTTTATACTTTTTTATTATTTTAAAACATTTCTTTTTTTTTCCAACCCGAAAAAATATTTTTAAAAAATAATTAAAAGTAAATTTTTTCTTCTTTTTGGGAAAGTTTTGGATTTTGTTAATTTTAGTGCAACACATCAATCCTTTTTTAATTTAAAGGGACGTATTTACTTTAAAAAAGAAAATTATTTTCATTTTTTTACTTCAATAAAAAGATTTTTTTGGTTATTTTATCATATTTTGGGAAATTTTGAAAATGAATAAAAAAATTTTTTATCAACTGGTGGGTGGGGTGAAACATTTTAAAAAAATTTTTTACCGTCAGTTCAACCATATGATTTAAATTGTCAATCACCATTTTGGGAAACTATGTTCGTTATAAAAAATTTTTTGGGAAAATGATGTGAATTTTTTTAATGGAATAAAACGATAAAAAACAATTTTTTGGGCCGTCCCCAAATAAATATATAAATAATATTGGCCCAAATTACTGTGGGTTTAAATATCAAATTAAAAAAATACCATCTGTTTTCATTACAGTCATCCAAAGTGATTGTTCAAATGTTGGGGTAGTTAAAATTTTTTAGGGGTTACTTTTTAGTAACATTTTTTAAACGTCTCCAAGTAAACTTAAACTTTGGGAATGAATTAAACCCTATCCTTTTTTTAAAAAATATCCAGTCCACCTTATTATCCTACCCTATCTGTTATGGGTTTTTCCCGTCCACCTAATTTCTTCCTATCACTTTCAGGTCCATTCTAAAAGCTATCACCCAAACGCGTCGGGCTTCCCGATGGTCTCTTTTCCCCTTTGGGGGGGTTTCCCTTCAATATTCTGAATATGTTTCTTAAATTTTTCAATTCGCGCGGCGGGTTTTTGCCCACGAATCTTTGAACTTGACCAAACCTAAAAAATTTATTGTGATTGGGGCAGGGTTGTAAATCATTATGATTTAAAAAATCCTCCTCTCTTTTTTTTTTTAAATAAAAATCTTTTCCTTTAAAAAACCCGGGTTTTCGAACGCCTTAATTTTTTTTCCAAACCCGTAAGGGAAGGATAGTTTCACGCTCAAAGAGAAAGTGACCAAACTGAAGGGCCCGAAAAAGTTTTTTTGAAAATATTTTATGAAAAATACTTTTAAATTTTTTCGTAAACCCCGCCACTCATTTTAAGTACCCAAAAAACCCAAAGAAAAAAATAACCCTTTTTTGAAACCCCTTTTGGGAAACCCTTAAAGGGTTTGGGGAAAAAAACGGGGTTTAAAACATTATTACTATATTTACCTTTAAATTTTCTAATTTCTTTAAAAAATTTTTTCTAGTTGTCAGGCTTGTATACAAAAAAATTTGTACTATCTTTTTAGTTGAGGTATTTTAAAAATTTTTCAAATTTTTTTTAAATTTTCCCAAAAAAACCTGATTGTGGGAATTTGTCATGAATTTTAGGTGAATTTTTAAAAAAAAAGGAAAAAAAATTTTAAAGATCCAGTGAAAACCGTAGGCCACCGTTGTGGGGGGGAAAAACTTTTGGAAGTTAATAGGTTGAACCCCATACCGGCTGAAAAAAATACAATTTTTTTTAAAGTTTTGAATCATGCAAAATCGTAAAAAAATACTAAGGGAATCATGTTGTCTTTTTAAATTTAAAGGGCCAAAAAAAAATTTCTAATTTAACCTATAAAAAAACACCCCTTTAAAAACACAAATTAAAAAAAAGGCTAATTTTGGTTTTAATTTTTCATACATCTCATAAAAATTTTTGAATTGTTTTTAAAACCCCCACACCCCCCTTTGGGGGCCCCATGTTATAAGATGTAAATCTGGAAAAAAAGTGGACTGCCGATTATGGGGGGATCAGGGTTTGATTTCATCGGGGGTACTGAAAAGGGTGACTTTTTTCCCCCCTGCCATACCCAAAATTTGTGTTACTTTTCTAAATTAAACCCTTAAAACCCTACCTTTTTACAGGGGGCGTAAAATTTAAAACATGCGGGTCCCCAACCCCAAAAGGGTAGTAGGGGCGCCCGGGGCTAATAAATAAAAAAATTTAAATCGTCCCCCCGTTTAGCAGGGTCTTCTTCCCCTGGGAGACCATTTTTTTAAACCCCCCTCCATGAGGACGAGCAAACATTGTTGGGGATTGTTTCTTTTTTTTTGGGGGTTTTGTGCACTATTTGAAATTTAAAATATTTACTCAATATTGCATTCATTTGAAAAATTTTATTTAAAATGTCCCCCTAAGTTTTGGGATTTTTTGAAGCACCTTATTTTTTTCTCAAAAGGGCGAATTCGATATCTAAGTAAAAGACGGGGAGGATTAATTACTCACCAAACCTTTTTATAGACGAATAGTTTCGTTTATTTAAAATTTATCCTCATCCAGTGCTTTTTAAAAATTAACTATTGTAAGTTTTGGAAAAGCACAAAGGGGTTGCACTTTTCCCAGGGTTTTAAAAAAAAAAAAAAAAAAAAATAAATCATCATAAAAAATACCTCCAAAAGAAAAAGTAAATACAATTTTGGTTTTTGTTGCTTTATTGGTAGGACAGGCCCCGACCGTTTAAGGCAACCAGAAATCGTTTTTAGGGGACTATACCTAAAAAACCCTTTAAGGGTTTAAACTTTCTGTGGGGGGGAAAAATTTTCTAGGCACAAAGATTTTGTTTTAAATACTAAGGCTTCACCTTAACTTAAAAGGGGAATTGTTATTCAGGGAAGTTAAAATACCCCTTATGAACCAACCGATGCCAGCAACATAAAAAATTAAAACTAACCTAATTCTAGTCCTACTGGTGGCACGCTGTCAACACTTACTTTTATTTCCCCGTCTTTAAAAGAGGGTTCGAAAAATCCTCCCGGTTTTTCCCTTGGGGATGTTTCCATTGTTCTTTTTTACTATAGCTTTACCATCCCCCCTGCTCGTTATATGGGGGGCTTTCTTATAATCTAAACCAAAAAATCCTCATCCCTATTATTAAATTTTAATTTTTTAATAATCAGGGAGTGGCCCCACTCAAAAGGGGGGGGGGGCAAATGAGGCAGTTTGCCCTCTTTCCCCAATTCCCAATAAATTTTTTTTAAAAACCCTTTTAAAATATCAAGTTAAACTATAAAAAAAAAGAGACTGGAGTTGGGTTGAATAATTTTAAATTTCCCCATTTAAAAAAAAAAAATAGGCAACTAATTTTAAAAAATATGTTTGGGCCAAGAAAAACTCCCAAATTTTCTTCCCAAAGGTATCTAATTTTTAAAAATTTTCCAGGGTAAAGTATCCAAATAGGTAGCTTTTTGATAAAATCTAATTTTAAGAATTTTTCTAAAGAATTTATCCCTCCAAATAAACTTCTATTGCATCCAAACATTTTTTCTTTTAAATGAAAAAAGGGTATCTGGGCTCCCCCCCTTTAGGTTGGGGGGGCAAACCCCTTTTTTAAAAATACCCTTTATTTTTTCTAACAACCCCTCCCAAAAAACCCCCTCCCCCCCATAATTTTAAATATGGCTATTGCCTTATTTTCTTAAACCCCCCCTTCCCCAATATATTTTTGGGTTTTTGTCAAAGAATAAAAGGCCCTTTAAAAAGCACTCATTAAAAAAAATCTAAAAAAATACTCAACACCTAGTCCCTCATCCGTTAATTTGTCGCTGAGGAAAGGGAAAACCCTAAAATTTACTAATTAAATATTGTTTTGGGGGGTAAACCAAATTTGATTCATTTAATTCAGTAAATAAGTCACTTTTCGAAAAAAGTTAAAAAGGGCGGAAAGTTAAAAAACTTTAAAATCAATAAAAATTATTAAAAAACGAACATTTGTTTGGGAAAACCCTTTTAAGGGCGTTTAATTTAAACTATTTTTGTTTTTTTTGGTGGGAGGGAAGTTAGGGATTTTTCCCGGGTGGAAATTTAAATTTGGGGGTATTTACTAAATGGTTTCGTTAAAATCTGGGTAAAGGGTACATTTACCCCTAAAAAAATGATTGATTTATTTAGGGCTAAACCCCCTTTAAAGTAAATTTGCGTGTTGTTTCCGGTGCCCTCAAACCATAGCTTTCCCGAGGGGGGAGGAATGGGGCAATTTAAACCCAGAGCCCCATGTTTCCCAACCAGATTCTTTTAAAAGTCGGGGACCCCGCCCCGGTGGGGCAATTAGTAAAGCGCTAGTTTGTGTTTTAATAAATTGCCCGGGGGGAGGATTTCGAGGTTCGAATCTCGGGTTTGGGTTTAAAATGGGGGGTTTGTCCTAAATGGTTTTAAAATCTCCCCCCAAATCAAAAGCTGGGTCACGTTTTTCTAAATTCAATTTTTCCCCCAAATTCCCAACCCTTTTTTTGTAGTTTGGGACGTAAGTGTAAACCCGAAAACCCATAGTAAAAGTTTGGGGCTAAATAATTGTTTTCTTAGGGGCCCGTGGGCTAGTGGCCCAAAAATTAAAAAATAATGTTGTTTCTAAAAAATGAAAAATTATTTTTATGGGAAACCCTTTTTTTATCCCGGGGAAAGGGAGAAAAAATTACCTACTGGTTCCAGTCTAGTTTTTAAATTTAGTTAGATAATTAGGGTCTATTTTTAGTATGAAAATTTTTTGTAAAATTTAAAAAATCACAGGTTTTTTAAATTTTTTATTTTTTTTTAAAAAGGGGGACCCCAAAAATGCTACCAGGGGGCTTGGGAAAGTCCGGGGGAAAACGTGTTTTTTTGCCCCCCTTTTTGATACCCCCTTTTTAAAAAAAGGGGGGATGTTTGCTCCAAAAACCCAAATTTTTAAACCGAAAGGGTTTTGCCCCCAAAATTCGGGGGGTTTTTAAAAAAATAAAAATTTTAAAATTTTTTGCATCGAGCCCCTTTCACCCGTTCGGGTTTTCCCTTTTAAAATACAAATTACCCCCAAGGGTTTAAAAAATTTGGGGAAAGGTTTTTAAAATTTGAGGAAGTAACCCCCCCATTTGCTTTTGGGGGGGGAGGGGGGAAAACCTTTTTGGGGAAAAAACCCCCCCCCTTCCCCCCGGGCCGAATTCGCCCCCAAAACTCCCCTTTTCCCCAGCGGGCGGCTCAACACGACAACGCGTTACCCCAAATACCCCACCGGGGGGGTTTAAAATTTTGATATTTTCAACGGGAAGTCAGTAAAAAAGGGGAAAAAGTACATGTTTTTAATTTTTTGGGGGGGTTTTTTCAGAACTATTTAAAAAGAAAAAAAGTTGGGGGGCCCCAAATTATTTTTGGGGTTTTGGGGGTTTTTAAATTATTTTTCGTCTGTTATTTTATTTTTTCCCCATAAAAACTTTTTTTTTCCGGCCAAAAAAAAAAACTTTTCCCCTTAAAAAAAAAAAAATTTTTCATACAAAATTTTTTGAAAAAACCCGGGGAAAAAAAAAAAAAAAAATTTAAAAACTTTTCGTAAAAAAAATTTTTATAAAAAGGGGTTTGAAAAAATTTAAAGGGGGCTTTAAAAAACCACGGGGAAAAACCCAAAACGGGAAGTCCTAAGTAATGGGGGACACAAAAAAAAAAAAACCCCCTTTTCACTTGATATTTTAAAAACGAAAAAAATTTTTTTTAAAATTTCCCAAAAAATTTAGATTGTTTTTTGGGGGCCCCGATCCCTCTCAAGTTTAAAAGTCTTTGGCTTTCAATTTTAAGGAAAAAGGGGTTTTTTTTTGGGAAATGGACGCACTCGAAAAATTTTTTCCCCGGGACCCCTTTTTTTTTAACCCCCCTCCCCCACCAAACCCCCTTTTCCCCCCCCCCCAAAATCAATTTTTGGGGGTTTTTTTTTTTTTTTCGATAAAACGAGAACCCCTTGTTGCCAGATGGCCTTTTTTTTCCCCGGGATTGCTTTTAGAAAAAACCAAAAACAAAAAAAAACCCCTCAGGGGGGTTTTTTTACTTTTTTTTTTAAAGATTTAAATGGGGGGGTTTCCCTTTTTTTGAAATTCGGGGAAACTTTTTTTATTTTTAGACGAATTTGTTTACTAAATTTATCAAATTTCAAATGATTTATTTAAACATCACGTGTTTTTTAAAAAAATTTTTTTAGTTTTTGGGGTTTTTGTTTTCCCTTTTATTTTTTTTTCGATCTAGGGGGAAAAAAAAAATTTAAAATTTTTAAATTTTTTTTAAAAATCGCGTTCTACATCACTCCCTGAACCCCCTTTAAAATGGTTTTTTTTTAAAGCCCCTTTTGTGTTGGGGGTTTAAAAGGGGGTTTTATTGGGTTTCCCCAAAAAAAGTTTTTTTAATTTAAAAAAAAAACCCAAATCAAAAAAAAATTTTTGAAGGGGAAAAAAAAAAAAAAAAAAAAAATAATTTTTCCCAAACGCCCCTTTTTTTCATTTTTTTTTTACAAATTTTTTTTTAAGGGTTAAAAAAAAAGGCACTCTTTTATCTTGAAAAAGGGGGTTTGAAGACACTTTTGTTGGGGGGGGAAAAATTTTTTAATTTTTAAAAAAAAAAATAAGCAACTATTTCAGAACCAAAAATTTTAAAAAATTTTTGGGGAATTTTTTTAAAAAAAAAAAAATTGACTTTAAAAAATTTTCAAAAAAAAAAACCCCCCTGGCTGAATCCCCTCAAGCTTTGTTTTCCACTTCCAGATTTTTGCAAAAAAATTGAAAATTTTGGGATTTTTAAAAACCCTTTTTGGGCCCCCAAAACCCAAAGGGGGAAAAAACCCAAAAAAGGTTTTAAAAAAAAATTTTTTTAACCCCCCCCCAAAAAAAGCAAAAAGGGGGAAAAAAAACTTTGAAATCATTTCGGAAATTTCTTTGGAGTTCTCTTGGGGCCCAAAAAAATAAAACCAATTAAAAAAAGGCTCTGGGAAAATTTTTTTTGTTTACAACCCCTTTCAAAAAAAAAACCCTTAGGCCCAAAAGGGGGGAACACCCCCCAAAAGCAAAAAAAGATATATTCTCACAAAAAAAATATTTTCTGGGCCATAATAAAAAAAAAAAATGAGGAGGTTTTTTTTAAAAAGACTTGTTGTTTTTTATTAAAATTTTTTACAATAAGGGGGTTCCCCCCTTTTTTAAAGTTTTTTAAAAATTTCATTTTTTCTTTTATTTCTTTGGGGGGAAAAGTTTCTTCAAAAATTTTTATTATTTTGTTTCCCCAAAATTTTCAAACCCCAAATTAAACTAGAACCCCGACTTTTTCCCATCCCCGGTTAAGGTGTCACTCTTGCAACAAATTAACTGTGGATGGCGGGGGGGGTTGGTGTTTAAAAACCCCCTGAGGTAAGTTTTTTCAGGGGTTTTTCCCCCAAAGGTTTTTTTTCCAAAATTTTTTTTCCATGCAAATGCGGTTTTTCCCCTTTTTTACAACCAATCTTCTTTTCATATTTTTTGGGAAAATTTAATTTTTTATTCTAAAAAACGAAAACCCTATGGGGGTTTTGGGGGGAAAACCCCAGGAAAAAGGGCCCTTTGCTCCCCCCCCCTCCTAAATTTTTTTTTGGGGCCGCATTAGTAAACCCCCAAGGGAGGGCCTTTTTGGGGGGAAAACCCTTTTTTATGGAAAAAATGGACTAAGAATTTAAAAAAAACTTTCTTTTCATTCTTTTTGGGCCTAATTTCACATAGTATAGCTTAAATTAACTTTTTAACCCAACCTAGCCATCAAACGAGTTAAAAAAACAATTTTTGAAATTTCCGATCATAAACCTTTTAAAAAAAAAAAAGCCCTAAAAAGGGGGTATCCTTTTATATTTGCAGACCCAAACATAAAAAAAAAATAACCTTTGGAAAAAAAATCGGTGAAAACCCTTTAATTTCTGAATCAACTAAAATTTTTAAAATTATTAAATTATAACGGTTACAAAGAGAAAACCTTTTATTAAAAAAAAAAAAACCCGGAAGATATCATAAAAAAATTTTTAAATTTTAAAAAAAAAAGGGAAAATTTTTGGTTTTAAAAAAAAACTTCATCAAAAGGGGGGCCTTTTTACCAATAAAAAAAAATTAAAATTGGGGCTTTTTAAAAAAATTTTAAAAAGGCCCCTTTTTAAAAATTTTTTAAATAGATTGTTATATAAAAAAAAAATTTAAATATATATATTATATAAATTTTTAAAATTTAACCCCCCTTTAAAATTTCAAATTATTAAAAAAGATTAAAATTGTATTTTTTAATTTTTTTTTTTAAAAAAAGGGAAAATAATGTGGGGGAAAATTTTTTTCCAAAGGGTTTAAAAATTTTAATTTTTAAAAGAAAACTTTAAATTTTTGGGGGGTTTAAAAAATTTTTGGGCAAATTTTTAGGGGGGGAATTTCCCCCTTTTTTAAATGTTTTTAAAAGGGGTGTATATATATATAAAAAATTATATTTAAAAAATATTTTATCCTATTTGTTTAGTTTTTTAAAAATTACCCTTTGTTTTTTTAAAATATATATATATATAAAAAAAAAAAATTATTTAAAAATATTAAAATATTTTAAAATTTTCATATATATATATATATAATATAAATATATTTTAAAATATATAAAAATTTTAAAAATATATTTATATATTTTAAAATTTTTCCCCTTTTTTTTGGGTTTAAAAAATTTCCCCCTTTGAAAAATATAAATAAAAAATATTTTAAAATACATATAAAATTTTTAAAAAAATACATAAATATATAAATATCAAAAAAAAATTTTTTAAAAAAATAAAAAATTTGGATTTTTTTAAAAAAAATAAAATAAATTTATTTAAATTATTTTAAAAAATATAAATATAAAAAAATAAATGTTTTAAAAATTTATATATTTTAAAATATAAAATGATTATTTTTATATATAAATTTTTTTTTATTTTATATTTTTAAAAAATAAAAGAGGTTTTTTTAAAAAATATATAAAAATATAAATAAAAATTTTAAAATATATATTTTTTATATCCCCATTTTTTTATTTTTAAAAAAATTCCTTCTTTTTATAAAATTTTTTATAAAAATAAAAAAATTTAAATTATATAAATAAAAATTTTATATATTTTTTTAAAAATATATAAAAATACATATATATAAAAAATAAAATTTTTTAAAATTTTTATTTTAAATTTAAATTTTTTTTAAATATCCAAATTTTTTTTATTTTTTAAAAAAAACCCTCTTTGATATATTTAATAAAATAAAATATATATTTTAAATATTAAAAAATTTTTTTTTTTTTTCATAAAAAATTGATTGATTTAAAAAAAAAAAATTTTTAAAAAATTTTTTTTAAAATTTTAAAAAGGGGGTTTTTTAAAAAAAAATTTTTTTCCCGTTTGGGGAAAAAAAAATTAAAACCCAACCGGACGTAAATTTCGTAAATTTAAACCCCGTCACTGGCTATAAAATTTTCCGTCAAAAATAAAAAAAAACAAAACAACCGGGGTTTAAAAGGTTTTTTAAAAAAATTTTTTCCAAAATTTTATAAAAAACCAAGGGGCCAAAAAAAACCCATATCTTTCCCCTGGGGAAAAAACCCAGGTTGCCCCAAAAAGCCTTTAAGCCCAAAAACCTTTTCCAAAACCCCCTTTTTAAATTTTCCCCAGGATAACCCCGGGGTTTCCCCCCAAAAAGTCCTTTGTGCCGCCCGGGTTTCCAAAAAAGACCGGTTTTTGGGGCAATTTTGGGAGGTTTTTTAAACTCAGTTTTTTTCCCCCAGGCCCCGTAGGGGGTCGGAAAATAAAATTACAGCAGAGAGCTGGTTTTTTACGAAAAGGGGAAAAATTTTCTAAAAAAGAAGAAGTATTTTGCTTGTTGTGGTTTTTTTAAATTTGCAAACATGGCAAAGCGTGATGTTAAAACAGTTGTAAAATCATTTGCAGTGAAAGGTTATTCAAAATTGTTTATTTTTTCTTTTTTGAGTTTTTTGCTTTTAAAATTTTCTTTAAAAAAGGGGAAAGATGAACTTGATGAAGACAAATTTTGTATTTTGATAAAACCCCAAAAATTCTACCTCAGGAAAAAAAATTGGAGGAACTTTTTTAAATAAAAAAGGGCCCTTGAGGGGACCCTGAAGAATTTTTACGGGAATTTTTTTAAATTTACCCCCCTATGTTAAGCATGAAAAAAAAAAACTATCCCGGGGACAATGACGGGTTTTTTTTTTTTTTGGGGGATTTGGAAACCCAAAGTCCCAAATTGAACGGGGTAGTAAGACGTAACGTATAGCGTGTAGGTTTGTAAGACCCGGGGGCAAAAAAAAAAAAGGCAGGGTGCTAAAAAAAAGGGGAAAAAATGATGTTTTTGGGATAGTAATTTTACTTTCCCAGAGTAATTGTACTTTTTTGGGGGGGCAAAGGGGAAGGGGAAAAACAGTAAAAAATTTTTTTATTTTATTTCCCCAGGATTTTAAAAAACCCGACCCCCCCTTTACAAAACAAGATAAACAATTCTTTGATTTTTTTTTTATGGGAACGCAAAACTACTGTGCAGGAAGCATTTTAAATAAAAAAAATAAAATTTCATTTTTTAGTGAGTTAAGTTGTACAAATTGTTTAAAAACATAAAGACATAAATGTGTAATATAATAAAATGAAAATTTATTTATTTTGAAAAAAATTGGTAATTTAAATTACGTTATATACTTTATAGTTATATGTCTTGAAATTTAACAAACATCAAAAAATTGAAAATTTAAAATTGTAAATTTTGAGTCAAAGATTTAATTAAAACTTTTTTTTAAAAACAAAGGAGACTGTTCATTTTTCGATTTCTTATTTTTTGGAATTGAAGAACAAGTTATTAAATTTAAAAAAGTAAAAAATTTAAAAATTTTTTTATCTTATTCCCTTTTCCCTTTGTTCTGCAAAAGTGTGACTTTTTTTTAAGCATTTTTCGTTGTACGACGGCAAACCCGGGTGATATTAAAAACTTGTATGGAGTATTCCCTTTTTTGGGTGGTTAGGGGGTTTTTCAAAAATTTTCCAGGGGTTTCAGTACCGGATAATACAAATTTGGGGGGGGCCCCCGGGGTTTGGGTCGGGGAAAAAACCCTTTTCCCTGCAATCGGATCATTCCTCTGAGCACCCTGCCCTACATCTTTTTGTTTGGTCGAAAAAACTCGAGTTAACCGTTAAAAAAATTTTTTTTAAAATTTAAATAAAAAAAGGATGAAAATAAAATTTTAATTTATATTTAATTTTATTGGAAAATTTTTATAATAAAAAGGTTGAATTGGTTTATTTTTAAAAAATTTATATTAAAAAAAAAAAAGGGGTCCCATTTTTCTAATTTTTAAAAGTGCTGCCATCTGTAACAACATGGGATTGGTCCTTGAGATTATGGGTTTTTTTTTTTGGATGTTTTTAAAAATTAATTTTTTTTTATCTATTTAACCCTTAAAAATTGAGCTTGGGCCCCACTAAGGGGGGAAGGTGTGGATTTGTGCGAGGGCCCGGGGGTTTAATCCTCACCCGGACGATTTATTTTTCCCCAAACCTTATTCCTTCTGCAAACGTGTTTTAAACCCAATTTGTGAATGGTAAAACCCAGGTTTTTAAGTGGTTTGGGTCCCACGTTAAATGTGGCCTTTCTTTACCCCTCAAAATACCCCCCTTTACACTTAGGAAAGTGCTATAACCCAAAGGGGGAGAAAGCGCGGTGAAAATAATAAAAATAAAAATTTAAGTAAAAATTTTGAATCAACTAATTTAACACACACGAAATTTTATGAAGAAGTAAAAAAAGGGCCACCAATTTTTTGGAAAGCTATTATCAAACCCCTTTTGGGGTTTTTTTACATGTCACAATAGACATGGGGCCCCGGTTTTATTTCCCCACCCAAAAGGAAGGTTTTTGGCTAGGGTTTTTTTATGTCGAAAAAATCCTTCACCCCCGTAGGTTTAACCCCTAAATTTATTTGAGGTAAAAAACCCTTTCCCCAAAACCCCGAGGTTTAATTAAAAAAAAATTTTTTTTGGGTCTTTATGGAGTTTAGATATAAAATTTTATTTTGTAAAATGAGGTAAAAAAATTTCTCCCTTTTTTTGCGTGTCTTTAGTTTCTAATAGGGCTTAAAAAAATTCTTTGTGAAAACTACCTTTTAAAATGCGAAAATAAAATTTAGGGGGTGGAAGCATTTAAAACTTCAATTACTTAAAATTCGTTTTCTTTTAATTCGATTTAAGTAAAATTTTAGTTCGAAAAAATAATTTAAAAATATATATTCGACGTTAAAAAAAGTTTTTATATTTTTTTTTAAATTTCCCGTGTTTTTTGCCTCCAAATTGTGTTATGTAAAAAAATTGCATAATAATATTACATTTTTTGGTAACATAATTTTGCATTTTAAGACAAAATTTTTTATGTTGGAAATAGCATTTTTTTTTTTAATTTTAAACCTAAGTTAAATAAATAAATCAAGAGGTTATGAAATTAATATTTTTTTAAAAAAAACATTTTTTTTTTAAAAATTCAAAATTCAAATTTTGATTGGGAATATCTATATTTTTCTTCGCTTAGTTAAAATTAAAAAAGTAGACTTGAACACCCCTAAAACATTAAAAAATAAATTAAATAAAAGTTATTGCCTTTTCCGTATCAAAAACTCCCACGTACTCTAGTTAAAGGGGGCTAGAATCATTAAGAACCAATTAAAATTATCAACAAAAAAATTAAAAATTGCTTTAAAATTTCTAAAAAAACAAATACACATGACGAAATATTTACAAAACTAAATTCGTAAAAAAATAATATTTAAAAATTTAAAACAAAAAAATTTAAAATTTAATTTTTCCAAAACTATGTACAACAAATTGTGTTTATCCAATAAAACAAAATGGGTTTTTTGGGCATTTTTCCGTTTTGGGTTTTAAATTTTTTAAAAAAAGGCAATTAATTAGTGTGAAAAGTCCGAAAAAGGGGCTAATGCTAAGGGGGGGAAAAAAAGGCGTTTTTAAACCTTTTATTAGGGCAAATTTATATAAAAACGGCTGGTGTGCCCTTTACACGGGAATCCCTTTTAAAAAATTTTTTTATTTTTAGTATACAAAATTAAACACGGGGAAAAAACCAAATATTAGGTAAATTTAAAATTTACCTTAATTGTTTTTAAAAAGTGTTACAAAAAGTGTAATTAAATGAGAATAACTGAAAGTGCTTTAAAAACCACATTTATTTTGAGATTAATTTTTGATTTTCCCCCCACACAATGTTTTTAAATATTGCCTTTAGGCCCCCAAAAAAAAAAAAAGACAATAAAAAAAATTGATAAAGGTAAAAAAAAATTTAAATTTAAAAAGTTTACAATTTTTTTAAAAAAAATTAATTCCAAAATTTTTTGGCAAAAACAACCCTTTTTTGAATCCGCCACATTAAATTTTGTTTTTTAAATGTATATCAAATTAAAATTTAGATTCGGGTCAACCTTTAACTTTAAATTTTTATTTTACAATATCGGATAACCCTGACAATCCCCAACCAAATATATTGTAAAAAAACTTTTTTTTATTAAAAATTTAAAATATATATTATATTTTTAAATTTCTTAGGTTTTTTTTAAAAAAAAAGTTTTATTTACTGCTCAGTT
>JBCFYV010006775.1:0-10968 GCA_039000515.1 Timema cristinae | reverse complement strand
TCACAGTGACCAACATCAATACATCAATCAGGATGACGTCACAATACTATAGCATACCTACCGCACGTCCAACAGGTGACGGCAGGGGGGACCTTACTCAATAAACATGGCAGGGCTGACGCAATAAACGTCACCATATTTTGAATAATTAACGACCTGCAGTAAATACAACAATCAGGATGAATACCTACCGCCCACGTCCAACAGGCTGACGTCAGAGTGACCTTACTCAATAAAACATGGCAGGGCTGACGCAATAAAACGTCACCAATTTTTGAAAAAATTAGCGACCCAAATCTAATGTGACGTCCATATGCGGAACGTCACCTTTACACACACACACAGGATGAACTCACTCACTGACGTCACTTAACCCTGGGCGTCACTCACAGACGCAGTCAATATTATTTTAATAACAGTGACGTAAAACTGGATAAAGCTGGACCTTACTACTGTGGGGGTATTTTAATGTGAGTAGTTTTGTCCCTTTGAATATCAAGCCAAAAGCTTGGTCTAAAAAAAAAGCTCATCCCTTTACATCATCAGTGCTTTAAGAGTTAATTAAACTCTTTTGCGGTCTTTAGGGAGGGGATTGGATATTCAGATAATTTAATAATTACCAATTTTTCTCTTCCCCCCTCCCCACTCGCTGACGCGCCACTTTCTATAAATATATGTTTCGTATTTGCTTTCCGGATATACTTCCGGTAGGCATTGAATTCCGGTGACGATAGTTACATGTAAAAACGATTGTCAAGCAAAAAGGATCTAATATTTACAGGAAAATCACACAACTTTATTGATGACGGCCAAATTTGTGAACTAAAGAAGAAAATAACAAAATAAAAGTGTGGAATAGTACAGTGAAGAGCTTTTTTTTTCCCAATAGGGGCCCAGATATCACACTTCGGTGGTAAGGGTTTCTAAAGCGCACTCTCGCAATAAACCGGACTCCATTGGTGGGGATATTGGTGTTCAAAATCCGGTCAGGTGTACTGAGAGTGATTTTTCCCTATCTGGTGTTCCACATTTACTTCCACGCAAATGCGGATACACATCTCTTAATTCAACCTTTCTCGTCTCTGGAACGTTAGCGTAATTAGTACATAAGTTTATAGAGCTAAAGGGTAGTAAGTCGCGGTGCTAAAAATCAATTTAAAAAAAACAAGATGGTGACCTGGTGGTCTAGGAGTAAGGTGTCGGACTTTTGTGCTGGGAATCCGGGTTCAATCCTCGGTCCGGCAAAGATTATCTGATTGCCAAAACCCCTTTCCTTCATCTCTGACAAGAGTATATTAATCACAACTTGTGAATGTAGAGAATGCCAGGCCTCCACCTGTGGTTGGATCCACGTTAAAACTGTAGGTCCTTCATTTCATCTCACAATCATCCTACCATTAAACATTAGCGTAAGCGCGTATAACCGAACGGGTAGTAAGACGCGGTGCTAATAATTTAAAAATAATAATAATAATAGTAAAGTTATGCGCCTTAGCTAGGCAATATTCCACGCCTGCCACTGGCTTTCCCGCAATTGAAAGTGACAATCTGTTTATTCACAATTAGCCCAACTGGAGAGTAAATTTATGGGTCAGGGGAAATTCTTTTGGTGTCGAATGCTTTTTGAGTTAGTGATTGGGGAAACCAGCAAAGTGTCCTCACATATTACACTTATGATAATGTTTAAAAAAAATTAGCACCAGTATTACAAAAACCCGTTCGAGTTATAAGCTAATGTATTATTTACGTTAGTGGTTTTAAGTATTATGAAGGATATATTTTTATTTCCGTGTAAGGAGAGTGGGAAACTATTTGGGGAAAAACCCACCTTTCAGTGCACTGGACCGAGATTCGGAATTTGATCTCCCGTCATCGGCAATTTAGTCTACCGTGAGAGTAGGTAGAGCGTTTGATCAAACGGCCCCCGAAGCGATTTTAATGTTAATTAAAAACATAATATTTGTAATTTATTTTTCCAATCCAT
This sequence comes from Timema cristinae, assembly GCA_039000515.1. Taxonomy (NCBI): domain Eukaryota; kingdom Metazoa; phylum Arthropoda; class Insecta; order Phasmatodea; family Timematidae; genus Timema; species Timema cristinae. The sequence continues at coordinate 8,984 of JBCFYV010006775.1, read as the reverse complement.
TTTGATATTAAATTATAATTGGTTGTTTTTTACTAATAACGATTGCTTGCGTTTTGCAAGCTTCGAGTTCAACATATTTTATTTTTTAGAAAATTAACGTTTCAGAAACTTAACATATGCATGAAAAGTTCAGTGTAATATATTGATTAAAATAGGTCTTATAACTTTCAAATATAGAGAGTGTATCGTGAATGTTTCCCAAACACACAAAATTATTTTTTAGCACCAGGTCCTACTATGTTATACTCATATGAACTAATTAAATTGATGTTTTAGGAACAAGGACGATTGAATTTAGAGGAAATGTACTCACATTTGGTTGGAGAAAGCGTGGAAAACATTAATGAAAAACCACTTGAGTATAGCCGAACAGAATTCTAACCTCGATCTACCCGTCATTAGAGTTCTAGTTTATTGCGAGAGTAACGCCTTTAGACCAGAGGTCTGCCAATTGTGAGCTGAATCCGGATTGACGACTGATTTTATCTGGCCCACGAAAGTTTAACTAACAAACAATTATCATGTTCATAAAAAATAGACTCTACTTTACATCCATTATTGTTTCAGCCTATGGCTTGGGTCACTGTTTTATTCAAGCCATATATTTCCCACTACCGGCTGGCTAAGACTATCATAACTTCATATACCTTATAATCTAACTTCTAGGAGACCTGCAACATTCAGTCCCGGCCATTAATTTATCACACGAAATGTTAATCCCACATTTCACACATGATAATTTTTTGGACATGCCGGGAATTGATCCCGCCAAATAGACAGATACCCTATCGACTAAGCTAAGGTGTTGGATATAAATATAGACTAATAATTAATTACTACTTGAGAAATATCAGTTAAAATTCATCGTTTGCTATTTTTTCAAATCGACCCAACAATTAATCCCCCCGCCCCTCCCCCCCAAAAAATATTGTCCGCAATATTAAATAGGTTACCAATCCCTTCTTTAGACAATGCGGCCATCGAAGCGTGTCTAAAAAAATAAAGTTGATTTTATATTATTCTGTCGTCCCGCATGTTTGTCTGTACCTGGTCTACAGTCAAAACGATTAGTTAAATTTCGGTCAAAATTGATATGTTGATGTTACATATTCATACCTCAATGTTAAAAAGTGAGTTTAATCCAAACTCTATAAATTATAGATAGCTAGTCTACAGATAATTGATTTTTTAAATTCAACCATTTTGTACAAAATTAATTTCTGGGAATTGTTATATATAATAAAATAGCATTCAATGCCTACCTGTTTTTATGAGGAAAATAGTTTAAGGGTAGTTTACTGATGAATTAAATTATTGTAAATATGAAATTGTTTAAAAACTGCTCCAACGATTTTGTTCATAATAGGTATTTCGAGAGTGTTTCACAATTATTAATCATGTAAACTTTCTAAAAAAAAAAAATTAAGCTTAGTTTTCTAAGGACTTGTTTTTGAAAAATTTAAATTTTGAGAGTTGCTATAACGATTATGTTCAAAAATTTACATCCAGTGAGTGTTTCACATAAAGTGTATGTTTGTTTTACGGAGAACAATTAATTTGAGGGTAGGCTGCTGGAACATATTTTTAAAAATTATTTCAAACTTTAAATATAATATATGAGAAAGTAGTTTATGTGCACACCGTTTTACCTTGATAGGTAACATATTTACCTTTATGGATTACACTATGACCCTATTTATAAGCAATGCCATAGGGGAATAAGCAAGGTAAATTTGTTTATCTTAGAGGATGGATGAAGAGTTCAATTGTGTCAAATCGTTTTTTATTGTATTTTATTAATCCCTTAAAGTCTAGCCCGTTTCATTTAGTAACATTTTAAACGGTTTAGTTTAAGCTTTAGTCTTGGTGAATTATTATTATTATTATTTTCGAAAATTTATAGCAACTAAATTAAGATAAATTTTATTTATTTTTCACTTCTGTATATTAATATCCATCATTATGGTTACTTACCCGCAGCAAGGGTTATGTAATTTAAAGAGTTAGATTCGCATTGTATTGTCTCCAGGTGATATGGGGGTCAACGATATAATGCCAACCGGAGAATTTAAAATGGTTTTCTACACCCAATATTATAATTCTCTGTACACGGTAATTCGGATACATTTCACTTACGTTAACCTATCCATCCGACCACTTATAATAATCATTTATAGCCATTACGTTGAGCGTACACTCCTTTGACCCTGAAAAGTAGCAAGCTTACCCTGATGGATCACACTACGATTCTGCTTTTATATAGGATCATAGTGTAATATTTCAAAGTAAGACTGTCACTTTTCAGGGCAAACGGAGTGTTACCAAATTAAAACAAACAAATCGAGAATAGGGAAAACGGGTAGCCTGGTGGTTTTAGGGGTAAGGTGTCGGACTTCTATGGGGCGGCCGGGGTTCAACCCTCGGTCCCGGCACAGATTTATCTGATTTACAAACCCTTCCTTCACCTCTGACTAGACATCTTGTGAATGTGTGGAATTCCAGGCCACCATCGTGGTTCGGATTCCACGTTAAACTGTAGGTCCTTCATTTCATCTCACAATCACCCTACCATTACATATTAGCGTAAGTGCGTATAACCCGAACGGGTATTAAGACGCGTTGTTTAATAATAATAATAATAATAATAATAATAAATTAAAAATAATAATTAATAATATAAAAATAATGTTCATGAAGCTATTATTGCGTTGTAAACATGGTGTGCCGGCTATCATATCGCTAGGTGCAATAAAAAGTTCTGATGGGCCCAGAGACGGACACGTTCTTGCAATTTCCTCGCGCTGACTTCACACATAGCTTAATGAATGATAGTGCTGAGTTGGCTCTGTACCGTTAAATACATGCATGCACGCACGCACAGCTCATATGGCGGCCACGATGCGTCTCTCCAAACATTACTTCACTTCCCGAGTTTGGGTTGAGCCGTCTTCACACACGAGCACTGCAATCGTACAGTCCAATTAAGGAAAAAGCCTTATCTGGCTGCTAGAAAAGCTACTCTATTTATCTTTAAATGTATATATATATTTATATATATATATATATATTATATACATTTAATGGATCTACTTTCACGTATTCATTCATCAAGTCATGTTATTTACAGCTGTCACTTTTAATACATATTACCCTATAGGCCTACCTCATAAAATAATAGTCATAATTTAATTTTATAGTATCAAATTTGTCAGAAATTTTTTGAAATTCTTTAAACGGTCCTTTTTATGAAAATTGGACTACAATTGTCACTTTAATCATTACTTGTACAGGTTTTGGTAGAGAGCGAAACTTAATCTTTCCTGTTTGAATAGGTTTGAACAAACAATGACAGTCAAAAATAAATCGAATAAACTAAAACTGTATTTTGTTTGATTCACCTCGTATCGGTGAGCACGTGAAACTAATATTAGATTCATTTAGTCGGTTTTCTGTTGACGGGAAGTTTAGTATTAGAATCTCGTATAGTTGCACCCCTACCCTAAATAGTTTTCCAATCTTCCTCTGTGAAAATAACAGTACATTTCCTTTAAATATACTTTCCTCATCCTCACCTAATCAGTGTAAAAATGCGTGGTTGTCCGAACGGGTATTAGTTTAAGATTCGGTGCAAATAAAGAAAAAAAATATGTACGGAGCTCCACACGGACTTTCTCACGCCATTGTTTAAAAATGGAGATATCTACTCAAAACTCGTAATATATATGTGAAACGGTATTTAATATACACTAGCAAACCAAGAAAATATTGCGTGATACATAGGTAAATCATTTTTGACTCCGGTTTTAAATTCTTATAATTTTATTTTTTTAAATAATTGAAGTCCTCACTAGTATATTTGGATTTAAAAAAATCAATGTTGGGTCCACAAGGTTCAACACTTTCGTATTAAAATTTCTACTTTCGGTTAAAATTCTCGATATTTTATTAGAGGTTGCACATCTTATGGTTATCGCATTGCTATTAAATTTCTCTTTTATAAATTTACCCAATAAAAAGGTAATATTGACTATTGAGTCTAAAATGATAGAGGGAGATCATTTTTTGTACAAACATTCCCTTAAAGAGTCCAAAGGAAAAGAAATAAAACCCTTTGAAATACTTATATTTAATTACTCTATGGCATTAGAGAATTATTACGTTAAAACTTAAGTAGTATCTCTTTACAACTAAAGCTTACAAAATTGTGTTAGTATATGGTCGATATCTCAGAAACTATTGGTTTTATAAAGATATATTTTGCATAAAAGTTTTTTTTTTTTAAGAGTAATACAATTTTGCAATGATAAGTTATTTAGTATCCCAAATAGTTGCGAAGATACGGAAATTTCCACTTAAGTAAAGTATCCAAAAGTCATTTTCATGGGAAAATTAAAATATCCATTTTAATATTATAATCTCAATCAACGCCTAGAGACGAATTTTAATCAAAATCAATAAAGCTGATTTTGAAAAAATAGATTTTTTTTATTTTTTCCCACTATATTAAACTGCTCTTAATTTTAGGATTGAACAGTCACAAAGACGGACGGCATTGAAAAAAAACAATTTCAGAGTTCGGGGGGGGGGGGGGGGTCATGAAACGTCAACATACATCAATATCTCGGGTTAGTTTTTTTTTTTTTTTCACAAATACTTTACCTTTAGTGTTCAAAAAGTTAAAAATAACATATATTTGCGTGTAGCTTGAAAATTATTGGTTTTATAAAAATATGTTTCAAATAAATATTTTTATTTATAAATAGACATAAATATTTGCAATGATAAGTAATTTCATATCTCAAATATTTTCTGAGATATGATAAAAAATATTATTAGAATTTACGCACCAGACCGGAACCCTTAAAGTCATGTTGACAAAAAATTTGAGGTAGGCATTTTGTTTGTAATATTGATAATGGTTAGAAATGAAATTTAATCAAAATCGTTATAGCTGATTTTGATAAAATCGATTTTTTCTCTTTTCGCCCTTAAGGAAACTACCCTTAATTTTAGAGTTAGATATCCAATTCCCAAAAATCCTTGGAGAAAATCTATGGAAACCCTATATATCAAGTCTTAGCCCGATTGGTTAAATAGTTTTTAAACTCTACTTCGAGGTACCAACAGACGGAATTGCAAAAAACGACTTTTTCGGATTCGGGGGTCATGAGACATCGAAATTCATCAAAATCTCGTGATCAAATTTTTTTTTCACTATCACAATACTTTCTCTACGTGTAAGCTAGCGAGAAAATAAAAAACAGCAACAATTGAGACACTAAACAAGTCTAGCGGCAAGATTTGTAACCTCTGGACAGTAAGCGTATTCTATACATTTCCCGGGATCGAACTATAGTCCTCTAGACACATAGTCGACCAATGGAGAGGAATTTTTATAATATTGATCTCTCTGTGTGTGCTCGTGTTTACTCTTCTATGCTACAGTCCATCCAGCATAGGAGTGGTGGTCATTGACAGCTTTAATTTACTCATGAAAAAAACCAACTATACAGTAATTCTTAGGGAAGTATTATTAGAAGTGTTTTGGTATCACTTTTGATTGATTTTTTTCAGCATATGGCATATTTGTCCGTGAGAGATTCAGTATCTAATTTGTAGTTGGAGGTATTTAACCGGAAGAGAACGTTGCCCAGGGTATACCTTGGTGGCTGTCTAACGTCATACCCTCAATGAGATGACATTATGATTATGATTAAGAAGATGTGGAACCATTGGAAATCTTAACCTAATTAACTAGACTATGTTGTCTATATAAACAATTCTCGTTCCACGTAAAAATGCAGATGGGAATCAAAACCAGGAACTCTAGATAGGTAGCTAGGGGTGCTTACCACTAGACCAAGAGGCTGGTCGATTAACATTTGCGACTTTTCAACCTATGTTTACATTGTTAAAAAAAACATTTCTCATAGCTTTCAGTTACCAGCATCCTACGTTGGATTGCCTTTATATTGCAACTTTTAGTGCTGTCGTTCAATTAGACTCAACAAATTGTAACCCCCTTCCCCATTCCTCCACTCTAGCCCCCTCTCTCCTGAAACCAAAGTAGGTCCATAGTCAGAATGTCAATGTGGACTCTAGCGAATAGTTTACCATATATTAGTAACATTCCACATGTTTACGTGGTACGGTTTTTTTAGTTATTTGCTATGCTCGGCAAACCGTTGACTCTACAGCATCATTTGACGTCCGAGTATTTCGGGATTAGAAGTAGACACTAGAACTTCAATGTTGGTACTGTCTGAAATTGGTTTTAAACTATTTAACCTAAGGAAACAGAATGAATTATGACGTAGGTAATTTTTATACATCTTTCCCATCATCCACCTTGTAAAGCGATATTTTTTTGTATTTACAAGCGCGTTTACTACCTGTTCAAGTTATACACCTATATGATTACTACTCTAATGGGGTAAGGATGAAGAAGGAACCCTTTTTTTAGTAATCTACCAGCATTTTCCTGTTAGACGAGTGGGAAACCATCTAGGAAAAACCATCCTAAATAGACCCAACTGGGGATTATAACCCGATCTACCTGTCATCAGCAGGCCGGGCAGTCAGAGTGACGCCTTAGACCATTCGGACATTGAAGCGGTTAGACGATGTTAAACTTCAATGAGGAAGTCCAACTTTTTAAAAAGTCTATCTGTCAAATGGATACCCCGTTTGATTTTCATGGAGGATTGATAATAATTAAAGCTACTGGGCTTGTTTCCATTCCTGAGTATTACACTAGAATAATTAGTTATATTTTTAAATTTAGAAATAAAATTAAAATAAGCCAAAATTGGTTGACCCATTACACCCATTAAGGACATAAATAACCTTTTTATTTCTAATGTGGATGAAATATCATTCAAATGCACCCGATTGATATTGAACCTAGGCCACAGACAAAGAATTCTGTGTGACCTAGGGCCTACAAAGTCAAGAATCCACTACAAATTTACGCCTTTCTTGTTGGTAGATGAATGTTCAACTTTAGCTAACCCGGTTTCGCACGTGGACCAAATGTGAGCTCATCTAGTCTGGTTTGCTGGTGACGGGGAGGCTGTGGTTCGAATCCCAGCCTGGCGTATTGAGAGTGTATTTTAAGCTTAAATAATTGTACACTCTTTCAGCGCAAATTAGGGTACATTTTCTCTTAATTCCTACTAGCTTAATATGGATATAGCTCGAACGAGTAGTTGCCTAGTTGGTCTAAGGTTCTAAGGCGTCAACTTGGCAAATGATTGGATTTTAGATGTTTCACATTTAGCAATGAAGGTGGTTGTTTCCATGTGATTTATCACTGCTTTTTTTCAATCCCTCTTTACGATAATGCGACTGCTTTTCCTCTGGCTACCTTCTTCGTTCAAAGCTCTTAGATCAAGGCGTTAAATATCCCTTATGCTAAAAGCTTATTAACTTAGTTTTTTGTAAATTGTGTTTTGATATAAAATTTGCTCAAGTGTTCATTAAATACTTCTAATAAGATTGAAATAAACCAGTTATATTTTTAGATGAGAAAAGCATTAATAATAATGTCCGACACTTTATCTCAGTGTGTCTGTCTGCTGAGCTAAGGTTCCCAGGTTCAACCCCTGGTATGACCGAAAATTTTTATCATTGATGAAATGTGGATATTTCCATTCAAAGTGATGAATTAATGGCTGAAGGTTGGTTGACTCTTTTTAGATTTAAGTTAATATAAAATCCCTTTTTCTGAAATAATTGGGTGCCCTGGTGGTCTAGGGGTAAGGTGTCAGACTTCTTTACTGGCGGCCGGGTCAATCCTCGGTCCGGCACAGATTTATCTAATTTCCAAACCCTTCTTCACTCTGGACAAGACATCTTGGAATGTGGGGAATGCCAGGCCACCACCGTGGTTCGGATTCCACGTTAAACTGTAGGTCCTTCATTTCATCTCACAATCATCCTACCATTACACATTAGCGTAAGTGCGTATAACCCGAACGGTAGTAAGACGCGGTGCCAATAATAAAATAATAATAATAATAATAATAATAATAATTCTGAAATAATTAGTAGGTTCATAAATGCACGTTAAATACCCCAAATAAATAATATAAATAATTATAATAATTGGCTGCACTGGTGAACACTTGGGTAAAGGAAAAATGTTTGTCTTATCTGATTTGTTGGGAACGGAGTGTTTGGGATCAGAATCCTGGATGTAGCCACTGAGATATTTTTTCCTCCTTTACGTTTTCCCACTCTTCTTACACAGAAATCCAGGTCTACTCCCTTTAAATTCATTGTCCCTAGTTCCATCATTGTGAAGGCTCGAATATCCCGAACAGGTAGTAAGCCACTGTGCTAGTAAAATAATAAGTTGATTTATCATCAGGGTTTGGGTATATGCAAATAAATGAAATTAGAGTCCATTCACTGTAGGAGTGGTGGTAGCCTACAGTTAATAAAAGTTTTATAAAGCATTTTTTTAAATGATCAAAAACAAATGGTTTGTTGCGAAAGTTTTGAGTGAAAAAAGGACAATTACTAAACAATGGTGTTGTAGATCTTATGGTTTGGCGAATATTCGTAGATACTTGAGATAAAAATATTTTTATTGGCTATCAGTTACCACCCCTCCTACCGCAGATAAGGTGTATGTCGAAAGTGGTATGAGTTCGTTGCGTGGACTAGATGCCAATATCTGGAAGGAAACCGAAGACAGTGCATTGAGTAAAGCGGTGACCGGAAAAAAGCGCACATGAAAATTCCGCATAGAAAAAACCCACGGTCATAAATACTCACAGGAAAAAAGCCCCCACGGAAAATGCCACAAGGATAAATGCCCACTCGAAAAATGCCCACATGAAAATAGCTCACATAAAAAATGCCCAAACGAAAAATGCTCACACGAAAAAATTTCTCACATGAAAAAAAATTATAAATCAAGGTTAATTTTTTAAGAATGCAAGTTTATTGGGGTTTGATTCACTTTTTGGGGGATTCTG
>JBCFYV010006774.1:0-10833 GCA_039000515.1 Timema cristinae | reverse complement strand
CCGTTTTTATTAGACGCTACCACCAGGGACCATATAAGCAGTTTTGGATATAAAGGGGTGTGGAGCGGACAGAGCTTGAACCGGGGGTTACGCCCGCGGGGAAAGAAACCTTCCACACCACGTACTATAATTATCCCTTCTACAGAATATGGTCCATAGTTTTTTTCATACTCTTATATTAACCTTCCTAAGGAAAAACGGGCTATAATGTTCACGATGTTTACAAAGCCGGGGAGCGAGTACAAACTTGTTCAAGGTCATATTGGAATAGGTGGACAAATCAACATATCCAAGGCGTCTGGAGGTCTATAGACCGGTTTTCATATGAAGGAACTTTTTGAAAATATAGACCGTTTTCGATATTAAGGGATGTTACTTGTCAATCCCCCATACATTAAACGGAACATCGGCGTGGAGGAGAGCTGAATGTTCTCCGGTTCGTGAATAATCAATTAGCGCAAATCAAGAATCAACATGTCTGGGGTAGACGCTACCACCAGAAGGTGTCAAAGTTAAGTTACGTGAACTATCCTGAGCGCACGACACCGCGGCCTGCATGTTCCCCGTAGTGACGTGTGCTAGCCCCCTCGCAAGATATCGGGTTCGTGACTCACTCTCTGCGTTGTTCAATTTGGCTGATGGTCGCGTGGTCTAAGGCGTCACGGAACATTTTCTTCGTTCTGGAGGTCTGAGTTCAAATCTCGCTTGTCCATCCCCCAGCACACATCAATTATCAATTAGCACAATCAATTATCACACATCAATAATCAATTAGCACACATTAATAATCAATCAGCACACATCAATAAATAAAAGGTGCGACTAAGTTAAGCTACTATAGAGTATAGATTTTTTTTTGCCCTTCCTACAGAAAATGGTCTATAGTTTTTTCATACTCTAATATTAACCTTCCACGGACTATATGTTCACTTGTTATTGTGGAACAAGGATGTTTACAAACTTGTTCAAGGTTATATTGGAACGAGGTGTCATGTAGGGTTACACGTCTTGTCAGAGGTGAAGGGAGGGTATGGCAATCAGGTAATTCTGTGCCGGTACCGAGGATTGAACCCCGGACTCCCAACACAGAAGTTCGATACCTTACCGTTAAACCGCCAGGTAACAATAATATAGGAAATATATAATTAGTTGATCTCTCTTATAGAGAAAATATCGCAATCATAAACATTTTCACCCTCAGCCTCCAATACTATTATGGATATAAATGTTTTATGTGCCTCCGATTGCAAATCAAAGTGGGTTTAAACAATATGTATGCCTGTCTATATCTGGACTACAATCGAAAAGGTTAGATGAATTGCATTCAAACTTATTATAAAGTTTGTAGGTATGTGACGAAATTGTGAATTTGATTTAAACTCCAAAATTAAGGGTAGTTTACTAAATATGGAATTTTGATATTTCATAGTTTAAAAAAAATATTTCAATGATGCTGATGAACACGAATTCCTGGTGCTATGTTTTTTATACTAGTCTATAAACAGCACTTTCATTTTTTAATTTTTTTATATGATTGAAAATTGAAAATTTGTATTTGTTTCAAAATATCTCCAAATAATTTTGATCAAATTAGGTATGTGGGGAATGTTTAACATGTTTAATAACATTTTACACTTATTTTTCTTAGAAAAATTATTTCGAGAATTTTTTCATAACCCACTTTTTAAATTTTTGTTCCCAACTATACTATACGAAACTATTTCATTAGGGCTAGGACACTATTAAGATTTTCAAGATAAATTTACAATCCTTAATATTAAAGATATATAGATTATGACGAATACTATAAAATATAAATGACTCGATGCTCCTAAGCGACATCACACACTATTTGGTGCTCTGAATTATGATATATTTGCAGGCCAAGAAAATATTGTAATTCTGCACAACATTTCATTTCACCTTATAGTCAGATACTAACTAAGCTCTGATATTAAAAAAAAGTGTCATAAAAACTTTAATTCAAAATAGTAGCTTGCAGCCAGGATGGAATATTTTCATTCAAATTCAAATTGATTAGTATTCAAAGTTGAAATGATGGAAAGGTCTACATGCCTTTAACTATATTCTCATAATAATATAAAAACTCAATGTCTGGGGTTTCAATTCATGAAATGAGTTAGATATGTAGTTTAGAGGACTTTTTTTCTATTTATTAGCAACACGTTTGACTATCCCGTTCATGTTATGCACGTATCTAATAATTATTTTAGTGTAAGGAATGAAGACGGTTTAATTTAGGGGTGAACCCACATTTGCCTGAAGAGAGAGAAAGTGGAAAACCATTTAGTAAAAAAAATACCCTCAATACACCCAATTCGGATTTGAATCCTGATCTTTCCGTCATTGATAATCCAGTCTGTTGCAAGAGTGGTGCGGCTACTGAATCAGTTTAAGTCTTAATAGTTTGGAAATTTAGGGGAAAATGAATGTATATCTATTCTTGAATATTTACAAAAATGAATGAAGGGTTGGGCTGTTAATATTTTATAGTTTTATATTATGCACTTTATAAAAAGTATATTATATTTATAGCAATTATTTAACAGTCAATAAACATCAATTTCTATAACACATGGAGCCAAAACACGGCCTACTACACTTGAAGTCCCTATCTCTTATATGGCATAGTGTACAAACACGTATGTCCATATTTTGTCATTTAAGAGCAAAACATGTTTTTTATTATTTTTTCCCTTTTATTTTAATTGTTTATTTTTTTTTAATAAAAAAATTTAAATATGTGTAGAACATTCTTGAAATAGTCTTAAACACAAAACTAAATATCACCCCGGTATAAGCCACTTTAAAATAAATTTAAGTTTAGAAAAAAATTTGATTTTGCCGAAAGTTTAAATTTTTGAAGTGTGATAGGAGTCATTTTTTTACCAATTAAAATTTTTTGATTTTCCGGGGCTTACATTTTTGTGTTCTTTTTGGGGTGGGTTAAAATTGCAAGAAAATCGGCGGGTTCGTTAAACTAAAATATTTTGGGGTTTCTTATCCTTTTTTTTTTTACCGATATTAACTTTGTGGTAAATGTTTTTTAGTTTTTGTTTAATTTTTTTGAATTTTTTTTGTTTCAGGGGACCGCGTCTTTTACTACCCCTTTTTTTTTTTTTTTGGGGGGGGGTTTTTCCCCTTATGTTCTTGGGTAAGCTAATGGTTTTATGAATCAAGGGGAAGGGTTTTAAATTTATAGAAAGTTACCCGAATTCGAGTGGGGGGAAGTGGAAAAAAAATTTTGGGGAAAAAAATCTCAGTACAAACCCTGGGAAACCCAGGGTTCGAACTTGATCCCCCTGTCAACTCCAAATCTAGTCTTCTGCGAGAGTGGCCACAGAAGTGGGGGATTTTTATAACTAAAACCCAATTTTAAAACTTAAAGTTTTAATGATGGGGCAATAGGACGAAAAAAAATATTAAAAACATACCCAAAAAGAACAAGAAAGGTTACACATAAAAAACCTACTATTTATTTTTAAATATTTTTTTTGACTAAATCCCCAATAAAAAATTGACGAATTTTGAATACATTTTTTGATGTATTTTAAAGCTACAAATCACCCCCCAGCTTCAAAATACCGAAAAAAATCTTTGCTCCAAATGTGACCAATATTTCCCATTTCTACTGGAAAATTTTTTTTGAAAAGGGAAAGGTTTAAACAATCCCGATTTATGTTTGGGCCGGGGCCCAGGATTAAACCCTAGATTCCCCCCACAAAGTATGACAATTACCCCTAGACCCCCAGGTCATTTTAGGGAATTTTTATGTAAAAAATGTGTACAGAGGGCAATAAAAAAGGCCAAAAAGGCCCCGAAAAAGGGGGAAAAGTAAAAAAAAATTTAAAACTACTCAAAAAAAGGGGGAAAAAGTTCCAAGGGGCAACTTTTTTAAAAAATATATAATAAAGGGTATCAAAATTTTTAAAAGGAGACAATAAAGCCAAAAAAAAAAAAAAAAGTCTAAAAGGGAAAAATTTTAAAAAAGCAAAAAAATAAAAACCCCAATTAAAATTTAAAATTAAAGGGGAAAAAGGTTAAAAGGGGGGAAAAAATTTAAAACTATTTTAAGAAAATTAAAAAGAAACCCAAAATGGCCAAAAACGGGTAGAAAAGGGTTAAAAAAAAGGGAATTTTGAGTAAAAAGCCCTTTTGGGGGTAAAAAAGGATTTAAATGGGTTAAAAAAAAGGGTTTAAAAATGTAAAAAAAATGGTAAATTTTGAATAATAAATTTAACAATATAAAAAATATTTAAAAAAGATATAAAAAGGCAAAAAGGGATTGTTTTATATAAAAAAAGTAAAACATGTGTTTAAAAAATAAAAAAAGTACAAAAAGGTTAAGAAAGATAAACGGGGGGAATTTGGGGTAAAAAAGTTTTAAAAGAGTTAATTAGGTAAAACATTCCCAAAATAATTTTGATTCGATTTTTAAATTTCAACCCTGTGAATAATTTGAATAGCCCCCAACCTGCAAACATTTTAAAGTAGGTTTTAAAAGAAGTTTTAATATTAATTTTCCAAAAGAAAAAGTCCCGCTTTTAAAGTATGCCCCGAAATTTTATCTCTAATTTTTAAAACTGTGTTTTCCGTCAGCTTACTTTTTGCGGGTTTTATTTTCACAATTCAAATCAAAAAGGATCAATTTGCTTTAAAAATTAATTTTTTTGGTTTCCCTGTGGATAATTTTATATACTAAAAAATTTTAAAAAAAACCAAATTTAAGTAAAATTTTTATGTTTAAATCTTTCCAAAGCAAAAACCCCCACACCGTTGCACTAAAAAAAATTGGGATTGGGCCTTTTTCTCACTCCTGATTTCAGAAATTTTTTTGGAAATGAAAAATTTTTAAATTTCCCCCTTGCCTTTTAAAACTTTTAAAAATACATGATTTGACAACCAAAGGGGGTGCAAAGTGCAGGGTTGGGCTTTGGATCCCGTGTGTGTGGGTTGTGTGGGTGGGGGTGGACCAAAAAGGCCTTTGGGATACAACCTTATGTAAAATGAAATCAAAAATGATCTCAAAACGTTTTTTAAAAATTTTAACTTTTCACTACTCTGTTTCCTATTATCTAAAAAAAAATTATTCATAATTACTGTATTGTATCAAAAAGGAAATTGTGGGGGATACAATTTCATATCTTTAACATTTGTTAAAAACCCCAACAAAAACTATTTATAGACCCTTTTTTCAAAACACAAATAAAATTTTTGGGGATTAAAAATTTAAAGGGCTACCCAACCTACTTTCATTGCCCTTTGGGGAGACTTCCCGAAATTTTCCCGGGGAACCTAAAGGTTCCCACTACTTGGCTAAAATAAATAAAAAATTGATTTTTTCGAGGGTTTTTTTGGTAAATGGTGAGGGTTTGGATTCGGAAACATTTTTGGGGTTGCCCCCTTTTCCCACTCTCCTCTTCGGATGAGCTCGGACCAATCAAAAAAGGATCTTACTTTTTCCATTTTCCCCCCTTCCTAAAAAAATAGTTATTTATTTAAGTAAATTAATACCCTTTTTGTTTTGACTTTTCCAATGTTTTTAAGCCACACTAAAACCCTTTAAAATACTCCAAATATTCACGTTTTTCCTGGATAAAAATTTTGTTTTTAAACCATCAATAAAATGATCCCCCAAATTTAGTTTAAAGTATTTAAATTTTTTTAAAAACCCTAAAAATTTTGAATAGTTCCCCCTAATGGCAAAAAATTTGTTTTGGCTTTCATGTTGGGAAGGGTGAGGGGAAAATAAAAAAGGGGCCCCCGGGAACCCAAAATACATTTTTTTTAGAGAGGAACGAAACAGAAGGGGAAACCCTTTTAACACAAAAATTAAAAAAATTTTTTAAGAAAAAAAAATTCAAAAAAAAAATAAGTCAAGGGCAAAAAATTTATGAAAATTTTAAAGTTTAAAAATTTTTTAGGTTAAGTTTCCCAAGAAGTGGTTTTTCAAAAATTAATTTTTAGGGTTTTTGGAAAATGATTAAATTTTAATTTTAAAAAAAAATTTAAATAAACGGCTAAAATCACATGAAACAATTTAAAAAAATTTGAAAAAATTAAAAAAAGTAAAAAAATTTTTTTTTATAATAAAAAATTTTAAAGGGAAAAAAAAAATCTGGAAACCCTTTTTCCCGCAACCGGGTGGGGGCCCTTTGGGCCGTGCGCTGAGTAACAATTTCTTTTTCTAAAGACGTTTTGAAAACGATTTCACTCAAACAAGAACTCTGATTCCCTTAAACTTTCTCCCCCTATTAGGTAAAATTCGGGTTTATTTTGGGTTTTTTTGGGGGGGGGTTTCAAAAACAAGCATTAAAAAAATCTTTTTAAATTTTCATTGAAACATTTACACAAAAATATTAAATCTACTGAACATTTTTACTTAATGAAAAATATTTTTTTTTTAAACCGTTAGCTTTTTTATACCCTCAAACCTCCCACCCTCAAAATGTTATTTTTAACATTTATAAAAATTAAAAAACCCTTTGCAAAAGTTTTAATAAAAATTGGGGCTCTCCCAAATACAAAAAAGGGAAAAAGGGGTTTTTCAATAAGTGAGGGCCTTTGGGTCTCGAAAATCCCTTAATACGGTTTTCTGTCCCATGGGGTTTTTGAATAAAATTTTTTCCCCCCCATTTTAAAAAATTGTAGATTCAAACGAATTTTCTTATCACCTTTTTTAAAAAGCTTTAAACTAAGGGATGGGGGTCTGCCTAGTTTTTTGTTACAACCCCACTCTGTGTCCTTTATATACGACCTTAAAAAAAGATAAAAGGGAGCGGGAGTAAGCTATGGAACAAGTGACAAGGGGGAATTATTAGCAATATTTAAAAGCAAAAAATTTTGAACCAAATTTTTTCCAAAAAAATAACCCTTTTGAGCAGAAAACTTTTACAAGGTCTCCCTTATTCAAAAGTGAGATATGGTTTTTAAAACCAAAAAAATTGATAATTTAAATTCACATCTATAAATTGCGCAATAATTTAAGAAAAGAAGGTTTTTTTAAACTTGTAATAAATCCAATTTTTCAAATTGGGGCAGGGCCCCTTGGGAAAAGACGCAAAATTTAAAGATCAGTAAAAATCATTAGATTTAGATAATAGAAAATTTACAACATCTAACATGGCTGACTCTAAGAATTAAAATTAAATTAGAGTCCAATAAGTAAATCGCCATAGTTACGATTCTGATGGAGAAATAATATATAAATGTTTTATCCTGACATTGTTAGGTCCATGACAATGTTCCTCGGTCAAGAGATGTAATCAAATAGTCATTTTGGCATACATGCACATCACAATATAGAGTGGGTTTTGTCGCAATAGAATCAAGGGGGAGAACTGAACACACGCTCGATGACGTCAATGCGGCTTAGTAAAATCATGTAGGTACTTTTTTGACAAGGCTCCATCAGACTTTCAAACCATATCTTTAACCACTTGATTTTTTGAAAGTAGTTCATCTTTCTACCATCAGAGGGCAGGTGAATAGGTGAATAGTCTTTCTCTAGTCGTGTCCAATATTGGCCGGCCCATTACATGTTAGTAGAACAGGACGGAGTGGACTACATCTTGTTGGAACATCGTAGATCACGCGGCCCACTCGTCAATTTAGGGATGATAGGTGTAGGCCAGTCTTGGTGGTTGCTAGTTTCAGAAGATTTAATCGGTAAGAACACGAACGGTTTTTTTTTATGTTGAAATTGATTATGTAGAGAAAATAATAGTTCAGAATTGTTTTATTATGTCCGTACCAACCTACGTGAACTACAATAGAGAAGATTGCTATTGTAGGGATTCTATTAGTGTCAGTTTAATTGGAGCGGGTAGTATAAATTACAGAGAGTTATGCGTAATATCAGCATAGGGCGGGTCCTATTGTAACATAATGTAATGTAATGTTAAAGTCTAATTAATTAGTAATAAACCATTTTATCTCTACCAAAGCAAATAAAACAGAAAGTACTAAATACATAACTTGCAATTTTGTTCAGAAAAGAAATAACCTATTTTCAAAATATACAAATATGCGATGTAATAATTGTATGCTGAAATTAAGCAATTATTATTACCTTAGTTACAATAAATAAATATTACTACAATTTTCGAAGCAAAATCAGTTTGATTCTTAATTAAATAATTGTTGGAACTGAGGTAACGAAAAAATGAACTGACCTATCCCTAACTAAAACATATATTTTGTCAGTATTCTCAAATTATTAATTTACAATTCTAGTAAGATCATTTCATGTAGAAACTGCATACTAAATGCAATCCAAATTATTATTATTATTTATTATTAGCACCGCGTCTTACTACCCGTTCGGGTATACGCACTTACGCTAATGTGTAATGGTAGGGTGATTGTGAGAATGAAATGAAGGACCTACAGTTTAACGTGGAATCCGAACCACTGTGGTGGCCTGGCATTCCCCCATTCACAAGATGTCTTGTCAGAGGTGAAGGAAGGGTTTGGTAATCAGATAAATCTGTGCGGGACGAGGATTGAACCCGGCCGCTAGCACAGAAGTCTGACACCTTACCCCTAGACCACCAGGTCACCCAATCCTAATTAATTAATTAAATTTTATAGCCTGTAACGTCTATATTTTTATTTATGATATATATTTCATACGTGAAACTTTAACACGTATTTCTTACTAAAACAAGAGTCTCGAACTAAATTACAAGTAGGGTCAAAAATGTATCCTTTGTAATTGGGTTTGCACCCTTTCATAAAATGGTAAATTGATGGTCTGGTTGATGCTCTGGATAGTGGTTGTTGAGATTGTTAGAGAAATGGTGTTAAAACCAGTAACCAAGTGCTGGACTAATGTATAGGCCTACTGGTAATAAAGAGCAATGGGCAAATTATCCCGTTTGTCCAAGATTCGAACCAAGAAACTGACCAATGGTCCATTGATGTGAAACTTTGTCGTGTCTCAAGAGATTAAAATGTCTGGTTTTTATTAAATCTCAACGATGTAAGCTCAAATTAAAATTAAACCTTTTATAATTCTGTATTACTAACGATTCAAATTATAATGAAATGACACTCCTGGAAGTACATATTTATTCTCAAAGCGATTCAAAGCAATATGACTGAAAGGTCATAGAAAGAATTAACCCAAGAGATACCTTTTTATAGCTAAAATATGTTTTGAATAGAGTATTCCAGGTAGTAAAGGTCATCTGGATTTATTCATAGAGAACATCTTTTTATTTTGTTTCAATATTATTTATTTTATTTCCATGTACTGTAAGTACATTTTTACTTTTATCTTCTAGTTCATCATTCACTCCTTTTTATTATCGTTTCTCCCCTTGACCAAAAACATACTTTAGTTTATTTGATATACAGTCTGCTTCGTTGCTATTTCATTTGTAAAGGAATTTTTTTTTTCGACAGTTGTTTTTGTATTTATTAATTTTTCCTATTTAGTCAAGTTTCATTAAGACATTAAAATTATACAAATAGACAAGGCAAATGTATAAGCTTTGCAAATAAACATGCACTGTGAGTTTTAATAATACACATTTCAACAAATAGAAGTAGGCTTAAGTTTATTGAAGCTCTTACACTCATATAACAATTGTGTTCTTTAGACCAATATAAATATTGTATCACAATACTTTATCAATGCGTAGTTATATTTTATAGTACAATTCTTTTTGCTTGGGGAGGATGTATAAGCTTAACGAAGCAAAGAGCTTGTATGCATTGACTTTATGAATTTACATCTTACGTCTTTTAGAAATACAATATAAATTTTGTGGTTAAGCTTAAAATGATAATTTTTTTATTAAAATATTAGTGTTATTGTACAGTTATTGATAGGCCTAATACCTATCAAAATTAATAGATGAAGAGTACATGACTTGACGAATGACGCTAAAGTAGATTAGTAGCATTTTTTATCTGACAGATGTTCATTCGTAAGAAAATTTACCTATACCATTTTTTTTTCATATACCGCGTCTTTCTACCCCTTTAGTCTATCAGCATTTAACTAAACTAATGAGATAGGAATACATTATTATTTATTATTATTATTATTATTATTATTATTATTATTTTATTATTAATAATAATTATCAATAATTTATCATGTAGAGGTTCAGCCTATATTAATTTAAACTTACAATATTCTGATCTATTTTTGCATAATGTTACTGCTTACTATTTAGTTATTTGTTTTTAATGTTACTTTTTATTCTTATTATTATTAACTACTGTTTTTTTATCTCGTAACTATTCATCAGTATATACATTATTTAGCCATTTTTTTGTCCATCATTTTTTCTTGTGTAAATATATGTATTGTAAGGTAATGTACGTGTGTACTTTTCAGTGCTGGCCTGTTATAGGTCTTACGACTGTTGGCCAGCACTATAATAAAGGAAATTGAAATTATTATTATTATTATTATTATTATTATTATTATTATTTATTATTATTATTATTAGCACCACGTCTTACTACCCGTTCGAGTTATATGCACTTACGCCAAATGTAATGGTAGGGGGCTTGTGAGATGAAATGGAGGACCCACAGTTTAACGTGGGATCCCAACCACGGAGGAGGCCTGGCATTCTACACATTCACAAATCGTGATAAATACACGTGTTGTCAGAGGTGAGGAAAGGGTTTGGCAATCAGATAAATTTGTGCCTGAACCGAGGATTGAACCCCGGAACCCCAGCACGGAGGTTTGACACCTTACCCCTAGACCGCCAGGTCTCCCGTAGGAATAAGAAAATAATAGTTAAAGGAAAATAAACACTATTATTTGTTAAGGGAGAGTGGAAAAAT